>SJYC01007999.1:0-47100 GCA_006408675.1 Madoqua kirkii
CCCGCTCCCACCTCCCTCCCTAGAGCCTATTATACAGAGTGAAGTAAGTCAGAAAAAGAAAGAAAAATATTGTATATTAATGCATATATATGGAATCTTTTGAACTTTATATTTGGTATTGGGGTATGGCTGATTAACACTTGTTTCAGGTGAACAGCTAAGGAATACAGGCATATATATACCTGTATCTGTTTTCCCCAAATCCCACCTCCCATCCAGGCTGGCACATAACATTGAGTAGAGTTCCATGTGCTATACCGTAGGTCCTTGTTGGTTATCCATTTTAAAGATAGCAGTGTGTACATGACCATCCTAAACTCCCTATCCCTTTCCCCCACCAAACATAAGTGCATTTTATAAGTCTGTGAGTCTCTGTTTTGTAAGTTCATTTGTATCATTTCTTTTTACATTCCATGTGTAAGGGATATCATAAGAGGATTCTGAATATTTTTTTTTAGAGCATTGTGAGAAGAAAGATGCTGATACATAACTTGGTAGCCTGAGGACCAGACCAGGACTAAGACGGCTAACTGTGTTTCACTTCCCACATAGCACTGAGTTGTCTCAGAGAAGTGGCTGGTTAGCCAGGGACTACATTTCCAGTTCCCTTTACCATTCAAGGCAGTCATGTGACTAAATTCCAGCCAGCAGATTATGAACACAACTAAGGGCCCTATGGCAATCCATTCCAGTATTCTTGCCTGGAAAATCCCATGGACCGAGGAGCCTGGTAGTCTACAGTCCATGGGGTCACAAAGAGTTGGACCCGACTAAGCGAATTTGTATTGTATAAGGGCCATAACGTCCAGGCCTGCCACATAAAGACCTCTACACAGCATTCCATCTGTATTCTTTCCACCTTTCAGCTAGCTAGAATGGCAGTAATCCCCCAGGGTGACCTTTAAAACTATTTGTTGAAGAGAGAAAATTCTCCATCAAGCCAGGTTCCTGAAAAACCGTATGAATGCAGGCCACCCCCTCTAGGCTTTTTTTTTCTAAAACAGTACTGTTATGTGAACAAGTTAGAATGTCTACGGTATTTGAGCCATCAATCATTTAGGGTCTAATGGTTAGAAAAGTTAGCCCACACTAACTAGCTCGAACAATAATAGTACCTACCCTGCAGTGTGGTTGTGAAGAGTGAATGAAATCATGAAAAGAAGAAACTTTAAAAAAGATTCTATTTAAATAAATAAAGAGAAAACTTAACACAGTGCCTCACACATCATACATGCAGAGTGTGTGTTAGCTTAGTAAGTACCCAGGAAATGATCACAAGGAGCTTAGAGTCTTCAAAATGATTAAGTTTCAAGAGATGAGCTCTGGAAAATAAAGGCAAGTGATTGATGACAGTCTACTCAGTCCATTTCTTCCAGTTAATCACTCCTTCCTCTAAAGACTCCTCTGGGCTTGGTTATATGAGTTGCACAGTAGGCAACGGAAGCACATTTGAGCAATAAAGCTGCAGAACCTGCACAATATGCTAACCATCAGGGACAAAGATGGACCAGCTGGGGACTCTGAGATGAATCCCTAACATCAGTGAACAGAAAAGAGGAAATCATATGTAAATATGGGTATAAAGGTAAAGTTTTTCCCTGCTTTTTCATTTTCTGCTTGCAGCAAGCACCTATATGTATACACAAACACACACACATACACACACCCTGGGACACAGCTAGATTGCTGTGCTACAAGGAGTATTGGTGATTTTATTGATGATTCTCTCAAATCATCACTAAAACAAAATAAGCTGTTCACTTCACAGCTGGAGTCAAATGGAGCGATGACAGTTGTCTCGCCCTTCTCTGATGATAAATGAGTCTTCCCCTCCTTACTCAGGTCCTTGACCCAAATTCACAGCGATTCCAGTGACCCAGGCAAACCTCTGAGATGAAAAAAAGCCATACTCACAAATGCTTAATGAAGCTTGTCTCAACTATTACTATTGTACCCTGTCATTCTAACTATAATTGATTTGCTAAGGTAGCTTTTTTTTTTCATCATCAGCCTAACAGACAAAAATACCTAATAGAAATTAAACACATCCCCTCCCTCTCTCCTCCACATTTCAACAGCCCTACTATGCCATGTTTATTTTAAACTTTCTCTAAAACTCCATATTCTCTTTTTTTATCTTAGAAATTAGCAGGTAAGTGTCTAGCCTTTAAGAAGTTCTTTGGTAAAAGAATCTTTCCATCGTGTAAAGTGACTTGTCTGTCCTCTCAACAATCTTTAGCAGTGAGGCACAAATTTTAATCAGTGGAGAGGGATCTTCTAAAACCTCTTATTGAAAATGGTTCAGAAGACATATCTGAGCTTAGCAGGAAAGAAAGCAGCGATCAGACAGAGATGTCTACACAGACGGAATGGTGACATATTAGTGGTAGAATACATTCCATATATTTATTCTCTCTAGTAATCAAGATACAGTGATGCATAGAAAATTCCAGAAAGCAATATATCTAGCCTAGTGTATATCTGTAGATACAGATATTTAGAATCCCAGTTCTTCAAGGATGATAATACAACCTCATCCCAAAGCACATATGCTGAAGTCACTTGTGCTTGTGGTTTGGTTCCTACAACTATTTACTTTTAACTCCTTGTGCTGTGAATTACAGAGATAAAATTAAACAGTTTACTCAGGAAAAAAGAAAAAGAGGCTCTTAGAAGCAAGGGCCTGAGGTTTCTGTGTTCCTTTCACAGAACCAAACTCTCTGAGAACTCCTCCAGCCTGAGATCCTCCCGGAAGCCACGTGCTCTGTGGCTGCCTGGGTGTCTTTCTTCAACAGTGGAAGGGTGCATGTTAACAGCCTGTAGTAACAAGTCTCCATTATTACCAGAACATAACATCTCAGAAGGACTCCCAGCCACCCAGAGCTTGTAGACAGTTCCATTTAACACCATCTCTGTGAGGCATGAACACCTGACACAGGATGAAAGTGGAGGAACCAGCCCTGGGGAGGAAGGGCTTCTTCCCTTTCAAGTTTCTGAACTTTTCTAGGTCTGTAGAGGTCCAAACCACAGAACCGAGGAAACTCAAAAGGAAAGCAACAAAAGAAGCTACAATCAAAAGAGCCGTCCCCGCTGCACAGCTCCTGCTGTTCGACTTTCATTCTGCACCAGCATCATCTGAATGGATGGCAGCACCTCAGCCTCCCGTACAAAGTCAGCACGTTGTGTGGAGGAGTGTGTACAACTTGCAAAGGCGCGGACTGGCTTCTCGTGAAATTCTCCAGCCCCTTCCGTCTCCCTCTGTGCTTTTCTTCCTTGTGGGACTGGGGGCTGCGGAGGGGTTTTCTTTATCCTATGATTACTAGATTCCTTTGGGATCTTTAGGAGCACCCTGAGGGCACCCTTCACTCATCCCCCAAACAACCAGGCTCTATCTGAAAGCTATCCCACAACTAGGATCTTTTTGTGCCCACCTAATACACCTATCCTTTTCTCTCTCTGCATCTCACTCTGCCATGAATTTCTTTAAAGGTATTCGTGTTAGAGCTCTCTGAGTTGTATAAAACAGAGACACACTTCAAACTAGGAAGAAGGAACTTCTGGAGATTATGTAGAATGAATTTATGATAATAAAGCAGAAGTGGAGATAGATCTAGATTTTTTGTAGGGTTCAAAGATTCAACAACGAATGCAGGAGGTAAGGGGAATGGGAATCTCTGTAATTTCAAATGCAAAATTTGGTCTGAAAGTGATTATTATTAAGAATGAGAAAAAAAACCACGGTGAACTGTGAATTTTTAAATGTTGACAAATGTCACAAATACCGCAACATCCAGGAAAATATCCTAATGCTTTTGTTAATTAACTGGCTGATCACACTTTTGTAATAAGTTTGTCCTGATTCCTTTTATCTACTTACCGCTTTGATCACCTCTCCACATGACAAAAACTTTGTACTGTAATTTTCTTTAAGAGAATAAAGAAAGCTCAGTCTTTCCTCTAGCGCAAAGGATCGGAATTCATTACTGAAGGTGGGATGCAGAACATGCAACCTGACACACAGTGCATATTCACTTCTTGCATGATAGCTGTCTGTCCTTGTTCTAGGAAGACAGGAACTCTGACACGTTATATTTGCATCATTCACAACAAATGAAAAATATATAATTTATTTAAATTGCACAAGACTTCCCTGGTGGCACAGAGGATAGGAATCTGCCTGCCAATGCAGGGGACACAGGTTCGATCCTTGGTCTGGGGAGATTCCACATGCCTCGGAGCATCTAAGCCTGTGCATCACAACTACTGAAGGCCATGTGCCCTAGAGTCACCCAACACAAATACGGCACCCTGAGCACCTAGAGCCTGTGCTCTGCAACAAGAGAAGCCCACACACCAGAACCAGAGTGTAGCCCCCACTCACTGCAACTGGAGAAAATCTGTGTGCAACAACCAAGACCCAATAAAAACAAAAATCAATAAAAAATTTTAAATATATGTATAATTTGTTTTAGTAAGTATATAAACTACTTATTCTGCACACTCAAATATTTTGCTCCATTTTTCCATTTTGATGACATCAGTTCAATTCAGTCACCCAGTCGTGTCCAACTGTTTGTGATCCCATGGACTGCAGCACACCAGGCCTCCCTGTCCATCACCAACTCCTGGAGTTTATGGAAACTCATGTCCATTGAGTTGGTGACACCAACATCAGTGAGGACCAAATTCTCTTATAATTTTAGATTTCTGATCACTTAAGTGTATAATACTTAATATTATAATATTACAAATAGCTGAGAAAAGAGAAGCTAAAGGCAAAGGAGGAAAAGAAAGATATATCCATCTGAATGCAGAGTTCCAAAGAATAGTAAGGAGAGATAAGAAAACCTTCCACAGTGATCAATGCAAAGAAATAGAGGAAAACAATAGAAGGGGAAAGACTAGAGATCTCTTCAAGAAAATTACAGATACCAAGGGAATATTTAATGCAAAGATGGGCACAATAAAGGACAGAAATGGTATGGACCTAACAAAAGCAGAAGATATTAAGAAGAGGTGGCAAGAAAACACAGAAGAACTATAGAAAAAAGATCTTCATGACCCAGATAACCATAATGGTGTGATCACTCACCCAAATCCAGACATCCTGGAGTCCAAAGTCAGGTGAGTCTTAGGATGCATCACTACAAACAAGGCTAGTGGAGGTGATGGAATTCCAGCTGAGCTATTTCAAATCCTAAAAGATGATGCTGCACTAAATATGCCAGCAAATTTGGAAAACTCAACAGTGGGCACAGGACTGGAAAAGGTCAGTTTTCATTCCAATCTCAAAGAAAGGCAATGCCAAAGAATGTCCAAAATATTGCACAATTCCATTCATCTCACACACTGGCAAAGTAATGCTCAAAATTCTCCAAGTCAGGCTTCAACAGTACACGAACCAAGAACTTCCAGATGTTCAAGCTGGATTTAGAAAAGGTAGAGAAACCAGAGGTCAAAGTGCCAACAACTGTTGAATCATAGAAAAAGCAAGAGAGTTCCAGAAAAACATCTACTTCTTCATTACTGACTACATCAAAGCTTTTGACTGTGTGGATTACAACAAACTGTGGGAAATTCTTCAAGAGATGGGAATACCAGACCACCTTACTTGCCTCCTGAGAAATCTGTATGCAGGTCAAGAAGCAAAAGTTAGAACCGGACATGGAATAACAGACTGGTTCCAAATCGGTAAAGGAGTACGTCAAGGCTGTATATTGTCATTGTTACCCTGCTTCTTTAAATTATATGCAGAGTACATCATGTGAAATGCTGGGCTGGATGAAGCACAAGCTGGAATAAAGATTGCTAGGAGAAATATCAATCACCTCAGCTATGCAGATGACACCACCCTTATGGCAGAAAGTGAAAAACTAAAGAGCCTCTTGATGAAAGTGAAAGAGAAAAGCTAAAAAGTTGGCCTAAAGCTCAAAGAAGAAGAAAACAAAGATCATGGCATCTGGTCCCATCACTTCATGGCAAATAGATGGGGAAACAATGGACAGTGACAGACTTTATTTTTTGGGGCTCCAAAATCACTGCAGATGGTGACTGCAGCCATGAAATTAAAAGACGTTTGCTCCTTGGAAGAAAAGCTATGACAAACCTAGTCAGCATATTAAAAAGCAAAGACATTACTTTGCCAACAAAGGTCTGTATAAACACTATGGTTTTTCCAGTAGTCATGTACAGATGTAAGAGTTGGGTTATAAAGAAGGCTGAGCACCAAAAAATTGATGCTCTCATATTGTGATGTTGGAGGAGACTCTTGAGATTCCCCTGGACTGTAAGGAGATCCAACCAGTCAATCCTAAAGGAAATCAATCCTGAATATTCATTGGAAAGACTGATGCTGAAGCTGAAACTCCAATACTTTAGCCACTTGATGTGAAGACCTGATTCATTGGAAAAGACCCTAATGCTGGAAAAGACTGAAGGCAGAAGGAAAGGGGGATGGCAAGGATTAGATGGTTGGTGCATCATCAACTCAATGGCCATGAGTTTGAGCAAGCTCCGGGAGTTGGTGATGGACAGGGAAGCCTGGTGTACTGCAGTCATGGAGTAACAAAGAGCCAGACACGACTGAGCAACTGAACTGAAGTGTACAATAGTCTTCTAAACCTTCCTGTCCTCCACTCTCCACATATATCTGACCCTAGAAGCTATACAATATGCTCATATATTAACCAGGTCGTACTGCCTCACTCTGTTTCTCTGTAGGAAAATGCTTATCAGCCGAGAGGAGAGATGCAAAGTGGAAACAGCATGGTATTAGTGGTAAAGGGAGGTTCCAGGTGGTGCTACTGCAAAGAACACACCTGCGAATGCAGGAGACGCAAGAGACGCGGGTTGGATCCCTGAGTCGAGAAGATCCCCTGGAGAAGGGCATGGCAACTCACTTCAGTATTCTTGCCTGGAAAATTCCTAAACAGAGGAGCCTGGCAGGCTAGGGTAAAGGGTCGCAAAGAGTCAGACACAACTGAAGTGACTTAGCATGCACACATGCGCTAGTGGCAGAGACAGTAAGTGATCGGACTCAGACAGATTTTGACAGCAGAGCCAATATAATTTGCTAATTAGATATGGGAGGCAAGAAAGAAGGTGAGCCAAGTAGATAAGAGGACCATTTCCACATTGGATTATTCTGAGTAGTAATTGAATTAATGCTTGCAATTATAACCTAGCAAGATGCCCGGAGCATTTGTTGAATCTGGACCTTGTTTATATTACTCAAAACAAACAAAAAAAAGCCCTGAGAACAAATTATGCAGCAGACTCTATATTGTTCCTGGCTTGACTATTCATGATAACAAGCATTTCTGAAAATGTCCTTCACTGGCCCTTACAAATCTGCTGAGCACAAGATAGGATAACAAACCAAGCAGGCAATTAAAATAAGGTGCTACCAAAATAGAATGTAGAATATAATCTTCTATTTGTCTAGGTAAACACAATCCACAATGCAACTAAAAAAAGATATCTAGGGTGATCACTTCAGTGCAAAGGGGGAGCTACTGAAACTCATTCGGACAAAACCTACTGACCCCAATACACAACCGTCAGCACATTTTATACTTTCCATGACTACCCAGCTTTGAAATAATATCTTTATATGGCATAATTTTTAATTTGATAAGTTAATGCTATTTCAGATCTTTCCATTAAATGGAATATTGATATTTGCATCACTTTACCATTTGCTTAAATGTTTCAAAAATGAGATCTTATCTTCTAACAAAATACTAACACAAGTTATTTCTAGTTAGTGAGTTTTTAATGTTTCTTCTGTTTTTAATCTGTATTTTGTAAAAATTTACGCAGTGACAGTGTATTGGAGTTAAGAAGAGAGACTGTATTTTTAAAACGCTAAGAAAAACAAGTGGAAAGATGACTTGATTATACCTCAGTAATATCAACTTCTCGGTACATTATAAAGTTGAACTTAAAACTTCAATTAACTAGATTAATTGAGATAATTAAGGACTGGCACATTCTAACGGTATAATATGACATACATTTTAGTCACACAAATACACTCACATCATCTCTTGCCCCTGTATTCCTCCTCTCTCCCTAAATCTTCTCTTTTCTACTTCTTTCTCCTAAGAACATAGCATACTTCATCAAGAACAACCAAGAATTTCCAAGGCTTTGTCTCTAGCACGTAGACCACTGGTGCTAAAGAAATCGCTAAGGTTTATACTTTGGTAGGCTTCCATCTATGGGATCGCACAGAGTTGGACATGACTGAAGCAACTTAGCAGCAGCAGCAGCAGAAGAGAGTTAAATCAGTATTTACCACAAAATATGGAAATTTCCTCAGGGGATATGGCAAATAGGTTGGCTCCTGCGATACTCATTCCGATTCCCTTTCCCTTTTCTTCCTCTCTTACGCAGACTAGAGAGATGCAAACCCGCCTTTCCAGAGACCTCTGCAACTAAGGGCGGCCACATGACACGTTTATAACCAATGAGAACGATGCAGATGTCTTCTGGGAACTTCTGGGCAACACTGTCCATTCCAGTTCCTGCCTGGAATGCGATACAATAGAGTGGCAGCAGCCTTAAGACACAGGCCAAGAGAACCACAGAGACTTTGGGCCTCGTGTCTTGGCCGCACTGATCCACCACAAATGATGCATGCCTCCAGACATTTTCCCATGAGAAAAAGAAGAAGTGTTTCTATAGATACGCCTAGTATAAGTCTAGCTTCTGCTATATGAAAAGTGTTAGTGTTAGTTGCTCAGCTGTGTCCAACTCTTTGCCACCCTATGGACTGTAGCCTGCCAGGCTTCTCTGTCCATGGGACTCTCCAGACAAGAATACTGGAGTGGGTGGCTGTTCCCTTCCCCAGAGCATCTTCCTGGCCCAGGGATTGAACTCCAGTCTCTTGCATCACAGGTAGATTCTTTACTGTCTGAATCACCAAGAAAGTCCAGTTTCTGCTACAGACAAAGGTAAATCCTAATAGATCCATAGGTCTAAAGGAGTTTATTGCCTTTAATCAAATCTCTACTACCTTATGTTCCTAAATTAGATATATTCTTCTGATATCACTATTTGAGAGAGAATACTAATTACCTGATGATTCTGGAAAATTAAAGTTGTTTACCAAAAAAATAATAATAATTATAATCATATTAGGCTTTTTAGACCTAATGATCCAATTCATACATTATGTATTTATAGACTAGGGAAAAGACAAAGAGATGAATGAAACAAATCAAAGAAAATCACAAACTTGACAGTTTCATAAAGAATTATTGGGCAAGAGGTCCTTAGAGTCAACAGTCTGTATATTTGAGAAGCCCTATGTTGTCTGCAAACCTTTCTGTGTCAACCAACCTGCTTCGTCCTGTTAGAGGTGACTGGATGTTCAGGATGTAAAAAGGCTGCTAAGTCCTAACTTAGAAGTGTATTCATCTAGTCCGTGGCTAAGAGGGTGCCTACATCCCATCCCCAATCAGGAAGAATACAGGAGACATCGAGGCCATGAAAAGGTAACGGGCAGAAGACAATCTCACCAAGATTACATTCCATAAAATCGAATTGGCAACATCTGCTCAATCTACTGTAGATAAACAGTGAACTATTTTCCATCTCATTAACTGAGAGGATGAGATATTAAATAAACCCCAGGGGCCTCATGCTTTGTTATCACATTTAAGGGTTGGCCCAGACTTGCTGCATTAGCTAAACTTTAAAACGGTTTCCAGTGTAAAATCCTATACAATCCCAACCTTTCTTTCTTTCTCTTTCACACACACACACACACACACACACACACACACACACACACACACACACACACACACATACACACACACACACATTCCCAGATGGTTTAAAACCAAAAGTTCCTGCTTAATCGGACTGTCTCTCTAATTACTAGTCACTTAGCTTAAATTATTAACCATGTCTTCAACTGTGATATATGATACCTGTAGGTCTCCAAACAGGATTCTAATAGAATTATCTAATTCTATTAAACTGCAAACAACTGCCCATTAAATATTTATTAGCCAGCTTGCATTCATTGAAGATAGATTGGAGTGTCAGCAAACCTCTGGGTTCTCTCTTCCTGCTGCTCTGCCACACAGAAGGTTCAGCCAAATCAGCTCATCAGAATCATGCCTACTGATCAGCTGCCAATTACCTCTTTAATGAAAATCAATGGAAATAAAAGATTTTCGAAGAACTTACAAGGTATGGTATGGATTTTTTAATACTTGGTTAAATAAGCAAACTAGGTTAAAATCTAGCTAACTTGATTATAAACACTTAAGCTTTATTCTACCTGGGGGAAAACTACTGGTGTCTAAATAATTAGATTTTCAGCCTGGTGAATTGTATTTTTAACAAAGGAGTTAAAGAATTGTCCGTTTCAGCCACTTAGGAGTGATGCTTTCTGATGCCATACTTTCAGGCTAAGATGCCTTCTTTATTAAAGCCATATGAGAGATGACCTGGCACCTTTGGCAAATAGCACTCTTTAAGATGGTAAGCATGTGGGCAGTTTTGGGCAATTAGATCATGCAAGATGGCAACTGTTCATGCACTTAAAATGCAAGAACCATCTGGATTCTCCCAGAGGATGTGGGGGAAATGTACGAGGAAAGTCACTTCTCTAGACGAAGTATTTTAACATGAATCGTTCAAAACCCAAATTGTAAATCAATTCTTAATAGCGAAAGGCCATAATGCAGAATATAAAAGAAGAGAAGGAATATCATCTGACTCTTGCTCAACTAGTGTCTCAATAGTCACAGAAAGTCAGGCGAAAGAAAAATGGAAATTCTACAGCAAATAATCAGTGGTAGTATATTTTTTGCTTCCTGGTTGCTATATTTAAAGATATGACTTCAGAAAATTGCCTTGTAAGTTGGTTTTGAGAAAATACCCCTGTCCAGAAGCAGAACAATTAAGATGGACCTGAAAATCAACACTAGGAATCTCCAGTCATTAAAAACAAAGCAATAAGAAAACAAATAAATTGCATTCTCTTCACACACTGGAATAAAACATTGCAATGCAAATGGACAGACTACTGCAACATGAAAAATGGATTAATTTCATAAACATCACATTGGATGAAAAAGCCAGACCAAAAAAGAACAGATTCTGTGTGATTGAATTTACATAAAGTTCAAAAACAGGCAACATTAAGCTATGATTTAAATAGAATAGCAGTCCCCTTAGGGAATGGGAGAAAGGATAGTTACTGGGGAGGGGATACAAAGGAGATTTTTGAAGTGCTTGGTGATGTTCTTGTTCAGTCTATAAGCTGGTTACACAAATCTAGCCGCTTAGGGAATTTTTTTATTTTTCAAAGAAAAGTTTACTTTTCAAAAAAGTAAAGTAACAGAGCAATTTATTTGTGTGGCCTTAGGCAAGTCACTTATCTCTGGATCTCAAAATTTCCATCATGTGTAAAATAAGGAGTTGGACGAGATGGTCTTCAGACTTCTATTGCAAAAATGCTCTGACTCTACAAAAAGTCAGTCATCTCACAAGGATAAAGTAGATCGATAGATCTATTCTGATACCAACCTAATTTTAGTAGTCAAACGCTTTCCTCTACCCCCTTACTCTTTCTATACCTTTTATTTAAATAATGAAAAGCAAATTTTTAGGCAGCACACATAGGGAATCCTTCCAACAGATAAATGATAGATGGATAGATAGATATCATGCAAATTGATTAATAGAGATATTCTTATAACACCAGACAAAAAGGAGAGATGAAGAACTTTCACAGCCTCATGGACTTGCCCTTCAAGTTTCTTTCAGTTCTTCATTCACATGAAATATTTAACTTTCAGTTATCTTATCCCAAGTGAGTTCTGAAATCAGAGCAGCATGGGGTTTCCCTGGTGGCTCAGTGGTAAAGAATCCACCTGCCAATGCAGAAGACATGAGTTCAATCCCTGGGTCAGGATGATCCCTTAGAGAAGAAAATGGCAGCCCACTCCTGTACGCTTGCCTGGGAAATCCCATAGACAGAGAAGCTTGGCAGGTTATAGTCCATGGAGTCGCAAAAGAGTTGAACACAACTGAGCAACTAGACATCATCAATAATCTCAAAACAATTCTAAAATCAGACAGGCATGGACTCATAAGGAATGCAAGAAAAATCTGCCCTAAAATATTTCTTTGGCCTAAGTGCCTGATGTTTCCACAGGTAGAGCATCTTTAGATCAATCAGTCCTTCACCTAGCAGAGAACTGACTTCTGAAGATGTGAGACAAAGGACACAAGCTTTGTTCACATGGAAGAGGATGCTAGAGATCAGAAGTCTGGTGCAACTTTAGAAGAGAGTGCTGACATGGCAACAAGGTGACATTTGCCCACCTGCCCATTACAGTGTAATGAAATGGGAGCTAGTTCCCACTGTTCATTTCCCACATCACACCACTCCTCATGTTTCTACTAGGAAAAAGTCTTGTGAGTTTCCCCATGCAATAGGAAAATAAAATCCTGTCAATAGTTTCCTTCCCCTAAAAATCCATAAGTCACCAAAATAAACTGTTAACTTTTAAACTACTATACAACATTTTAGAAGGACAGCTCAGAATTTCCCTTAACTCATTGTAGAAACCAAAGTGTAGACCTTTCTGCTCACAGAACTTTATAAGGACATGTGGGAGATTCATTGGGGGATGAGCAAACATCACCAATTCATGGCCAAAACAATGGACAAAAAGAACCTAAATCTCTCAATTATGAAGTATTACAACTTTTAAATTTCCCAGTAGTAGGTTTCTTAAAAGGACAAAATAAAGTACAAGTCAAGAATTGATCTCTGGAAGAAGATCCCTAGATCTTATTGTCAGAAAACAGAAATATGTCATACCTCCTTAGATTTCAGGTAGCCTAGAAATGTCTGGAGAATAAGCAAATGAGCAAATTTCCTGCTGCTGTCTTTCACAAACCTTAAACAGAGACCAAAATCCAGTTTGGTTGGATTTCCTTCTCACCAGGCAAAACAGCTGTCTCTAAATGTCTCTGTCTCATGCACTCCCAATATCATTTTGTCCACAAAGGTCCATATAGTCAAAGCTATGGATTTTCCAGTAGTCATGTATAGATGTGAGGGTTGGACCGTAAAGAAGGCTGAGTGACAAAGAATTGATGCTCTCAAACTGTGGTGCTGGAGAAGACACTTGAGAGTCCCTTGGAAAGCTAGGAGATCAAACCAGTCAATCCTAAAGGATATAACCCTGAATATTCATTGAAACAACTGATGTTGAAGCTGAAGCTCCAATACTTTGGCCACCTGATGTGAAAAGCCGACTCATTAGAAAAGACCCTGATGCTGGGAAAGATTAAGGGCAGGAGGAGAAGGAGACGACAGAGAATGAGATGGTTGGATGGCATCATCAACTCAATGGACATGAGTTTGAGAAAACTCTAGGAGATAGTGAAGGACAGGGAACCTGGCATGCTGCAGTCCATGAGGTCACAAAGAGTCAGACATGACTGAGCAACTGAGCAACAACAACATGTACTCCCACCTGGCACTGAGGATCTGCTCTCTCCTTCAGGAGCAAAGGACTCGTCTACATATCTGGGGAAAAGATGAGGAGGAATTCTATTCTGAAGGTGTATGCTTAGGTGTCAATTTTCCTGTGAATACTATTTAACTCATTAAAAAAAAAAGTGTCTGTACTAAGCCCAGTTACAGAAAAATACTGTGATAAAACAGACTTTTCCACTCCCAGATGGTAGAAGCAAGCTGGGAGAAGAGACAAGAACATAAAGAAGGAAGTAGACGAGGGAAACTAGAGCTCTGGTTACAGTCAGGCCCGTTGCATAAAAAAAGCTAAGGGCTGTCCCTGGTGGCTCGGTGGTAAAGAACCTGCCGCCAATGCAGGAGACATGGGTTTGATCCCTGATCCAGGAAGATAAACCTACACACCGCAACCACTGAACCTGGGTTCTAGGGCCCAGGAGCTGCAGCTCCTGAAGCCTGAGCACCCTAGCGTCCGTGCTCGCAACAAGAGAAGCCACTGCAGTGAGAAGCCCTCACACTTCAGCTAGAGAGTAGCCCCCATTCACTGCAACTAGAGAGTAGCCCCCATCCACTGCCACTAGAGAGTAGCCCCCATTCACTGCCACTAGAGAGTAGCCCCCATCCACTGCAACTAGAGAGTAGCCCCCATTCACTGCAACTAGAGAAAGGCCTGCACAGATACAAAGACCCAACACAGTCAAAAATAAAAAATTATTTTTTTTTAATTCAGATACCGAGGCCACTACTCACGCTGCCACCCCTCAAGGATCCTAAGGTTTCCAGTCTTCTAAATCTGTTTCTATAATAATAGAAATTTTATATGTGTGTATGGCTACCAGGTTAAAGACCACATTTCTCAGCCTTCTCTAAAGTTAGACATGTTGATGTATGGGAGAGGCCAGCACAATACTATAAAGCAATTATCCTCCAACTGAAAAAATAAGGGCTAGACATCTGACCAGGTACAAGATAGGAACAGAAGTTACTTGTACAACTTTCTGGTCACGCCCTTAAAAATAAGGCACATGGGAATTCTACTGTTCTTTCTTCTTACTTGCTGGAATCCAGACATGGTAGGAAAAAAGCAGCCATCATGGCTCAAGAAGCTAAACATGGAGGAGCAGCAACAGAGAAGGTGCTGAGTCCCCACACCACGGACTTACCATACAAACCCGACTGCTTACACTCGGCACCAAAACAGTATTGTTTGTAAAATGCACAAACACCGATTGGTTCTTACTATCCTCTGTTCCATTTGGAGTGATGATTCTCTTTCTCTGGACATTACCCAGTGCTCTCATCAAGCATGGATGTTCCCCCATCTAACATCCTGGCACAATGATAATCTCACCACCAGGCCCCCACCACCACTACCAGGGCTGAAGATACTGCTACAGACAGACAACTTGCAGGATTATGGTAGTCTGAATCGAGAGCCCTGTCCTGATCAAGGCGGGACCAGGATGAACCAGTTTGAAATCATCTATTGAGCCTGGACAGCAGTGGCTACAATACCCCCTGAGGACAGCTTAGTAGACTTTTTCTTCAGCCAGGAAATTTGAGAGGTCAGCCAGGGCAGGGTTACCTAAACAGACTGTACTTGCCAAGACCTGGCGACTGAATGAATAGGTGACTGACTGCATGTGGACTGGAAATTAGAGGGCTGGACCTAAAATAAATTTAACAGACTGCCTTCTCTTTACGTACTCCTTTTAATCAGCTGGTTTCATGAGATTTCTCTTTGCAGAGGAGGAGATGTGACTCATGAGCATTCTTGCCAGAGACAGATGCTTTGTGGGTTTTGTTGTTTTTTTAAAAAAAATTTTTATCAGACAAGGATCTGCAGGAAATTTGGATGAGAAGAAATGCCAACGGTAAACATGATTGGAATCAAGGCAGATTTTGGAAGGAAGTTGTACAGGATTTTTATAGACTCACAGTTCCTCAAACTCTTTTCAAAGACTCAAAAATAAAAAGTGAGTTAGATTTTTACAAACAAAGTCATCTAGTTCAACTTTGTTTTCCAAATAAATACCTTAGATAGTATATAACTCACAGTTGGCAATCAAATACTTATTTTGGCTGCTGTTGGATAAATGATTGCCTGATTTAAAAATAATAGAGATAAGTGACTTGTTCCAGACTATACAGGAAAGATCCAGGTGAACTGAATTGTCTTAACCCCAAGCCCAATATATTTTCTTTGCTGTCTTCTCTCATTATGTGGCATAAGCTCTTTACTTTTTGAAATGAGCACACAAAATCTGGCACACTCCTTCCTTTTCCTGGTATCTATTGCAGTTAGGTCAATTTTAGCACAACAATAGGTAACATAACATCTAGAAAAGAGTTATTTGAACCAGAAGATTGCTGTATTGTTTACTTGACACAAATCCAGAGGTAGATTGTCCCAGGATTGATTTTGATGACTAAATAACATCATCAAGGACCTAAGAGCCTTCCACTGCTTATGTGTTGCTTTCGTTTGGGAGCTTACTTCCTCATGGTTGCAACATTTCTTATTTTCTATGAAAGCATCCAAGTAGAAAAGAAGGAAGAAGGATACAAATAGCTTCCTTCTCATATCACTGTATTAATAAAGAAAAGAAATCATTCCCCAAACCTTCAACATACCTCCCCTTATGCTTCATGGCCAGAAGTGGATCATGTGCCCATCCTTGGACCAATCACTGGCATAAAGAAATGGAACTGTGATAACTGGGTTAGGCCAATGATGTTTTCCCTATTGGGAAATGAGCCTTTGGGATCATTCCATCCCAAATATGTTAACAGGAAAGAAGAGAAGTGGCCATCTGAAGACATGGATTAGATTCTGCCACATGCTCAGATTGCCTGGGCAGCTTTACTGAAGACTAAGCCCAGAGGTATTATATCTCATCAATGTGAGATATAGCAGCATGAATCCACCTCAGCAAGCACTTGTCAATCCCTTTTTATTCACCAGGCTCCACACAGACTCAGCAACTAAACCTGCAAATAGGAATGACACTTTTCTCACGCTCAAAGAGCTGTCTATACAATGGCAGATGAAGATCACTAAGTAGATTATTACAATCCAATATGCTGTGTGCCCACATGCCTACACCCATGAAATAATAAAGAAGACCTAGTAGCCCACATGCACGCATGCTCAGTCGCTTCAGTCATGTCTGACCCTGCAACCTATGGACTGTAGGCTGCCAGGTTCCTCTGTCCACGAGATTCTCCAGGCAAGAATACTGGAGTGGGTTGCTGTCCCCTCCTCCAGGGGATCTTCCTGACCCAGGAATTGAACCCATATCTCCTGCATTTCCTGCATTGCAGGCTGGTGCTTTACACACTAGCCACCTGGGAAGCCCAACTAGCCCACAAGAGCTTCCAAGAGCAGGTATCATCCTCAGAGTAAGTAGAAGCTAGCATAGATGCACTACAGGACACAGAGTTCAAGATAGAAAACTCAAGATAAGTCAGATGCAAAAGACAATGAGAATACAAAGAGTCTGAAGGCTCAAAAAAAAAAATTCAGTAGGATTAAATCATTGAACATAAGGTAGAGAGATCAACTGAGACTAAAGAGGTAAGAGCTGGTATGCAAACTAGTCCTGTTACAAGTTGTTGCCAGTTTGATAAAGGATTCATCATGACAGCTGTCGCTAGAGTTACACATGTAAAACAACTAAAAAGCAGCAGGCACAGAGGTGACCTCCCTCGAGGAAATGGATCATGACATTGCTATTTGGTGACTTGCAATTCCCTTTGCCAATTCTCCATCTCTCGAGGCTATTACAGACCAGGCTGAAAATAATATACCAGTTCAGAGTGTCAACAGCTCCCCTGCATAAGGGCTAGTGTGGGTAACGAGTGTGCTTTGACAGCCCAAGGTCAGATATTTAACAATATTCCAGGGTTTAAGTATGATACACGGAGCGCTGTTTTAGCTCCTTACTTGAAAGGCTCACAGCTGCTAATATTTACAGAAATAGGAAGCAATTACAGTCCGCTGCCACAGGAGGAACTTAAATAATTTAAGACTCATAATGCCTCTGATTCTTTGCAAGCCATCTTTTCTCTAGAACCAGCTGCTTCTAGCTCTCAGGAAGCCCTCTGTTCAGAAGGCAGAGAGTCGTCCTGATGCAGAGCTCTGCTATTGCTGGCCCCAAAACTCAAGTACACAGCTTTCTGGCATCCGTAACGTTTCTCCCACACTTGTTCTGCAGTTCTGGAAAGGGCCCCTTTTCTCACCAGCGATGAAACTCCATTGCCATCTGCCTGGGCTAATCTGGGCAAACTGGCATGAGCAGAGAGAACCGTAATGTGATTTCACAAATTAAACTAATTTATTTCAGTAGCCATTTCCATGACACGGATGTGGTGGGACAAGAATAGAGAAGAAGAAAGGGGAATGAAGGAGAAGTTGAGGATGCTGAGTGCCAAATAGAAGAAAGTCAAATTTTCAGGGCTTCTGAAAGTTTCCCTGTGAACCATCACCAGAATCTCTCCTGATGCTTCCGTGTGGACACAGCTCTTTCCCATAGGGGTCAACATGCTGATGACTGGAGTAAGAAAATGCAGACCATTATAAATTCTTTGAGTGGAAATGTAGATTAATGAGTTTCTCACATTAGCCCAAAAAATGATCTTTCTAAGAATGAGAGAATATTGGGGTATCTGCTGCCATTATTACATTTTTTAAATATGACCAAGAAGGTAACTGATAAAATTATTCCACTTGGGGAGAGACACTTTTTATTGGAAGGTGTTCTAGGATCTTTGACTTCTACAACCTTACATTCTTCAACACAGCTTTTCTTGGGAGGCCAGCAGACTAGAAGGAGAAGAACATATTTTCTGGCACCTAACCTATTAGCTGTCAAATCCCAGCTCTACCCTTTTCTGGCTCCAAGCTCAGGATGGCGATTCCATGTTTTTGAACCTCAGTTTCTACATCTGCAAAACAGAGGTGACCTTATAAACATGTTTTAATGATAATCAAATTCTTTTCAAAGAAATAACTTGGACAAAGACCCTAATACTGTCTAGACCATAGCAAGCACCCAGTGAAGCCTGGCTCCTTCCCTTCCCTCCCAATACCTGCCCTTCCCTTTTTCTCAACAGGATCATATGTGTACTTTTTCCAGTGACCGTAGCACTTGGGAGAAATGCTGATCAATTGCTCCTCTTTGTACTTTGAAAAAATTAAGAAACTGTAATGCATTGAATTGTGTCCACTAAAGTGTGCATGTTATACTCCTCACCCCCAGGACCTCACAAGGTGACCTTATTTGAACTAGAGTTATCGTAGATGTAACGAATTAAATTAATACAAGGTCATATGAGAACGGGGTGGGCCCCTAATCCAACACAACTGGTATCCTTATTAACAGAATACCATGTAAGGAGTCAGGCCCCCACAGAGAGTGCCATGTGAAGATGAAGGCAGAGATCTGAGCGATGCAGCGGAAGCCGAGGAATGCCTGACTGCCAGTAAACCACCAGCAGCTAGGAGAGAGGCATGGGATGCTTCCTCCTAGCCTTCAGAAGGAACCACCCTGCCAACACTTTGATCTCAGACTTTCAGCCTCCAGAACTATGAGACAGCAAAACTCTGCTTAACAGATAACCAGCAAGGCCTGACTGTATAGCACAGGGAACTCTGCTCAATGTTACGTGGCAGCCTGGATGGGAGGGGAGTTTGGGGGAGAATAGATACGTGTACAGGTATGGCTGTCCACCTAAAACCATCACACTATTGTTATCCCTTTGCTGTCTACCTGAAACTACCACCAGATTGTTAATTGGCTATACACCAATATAAAATAAAAAGCTTTAAAAAAAATGTACTGTTAAATCCAGCCATTTGTGGCAGTTGATTATGGCAGCCCAGCAAACTAATCCAGTCCCTCTGCTAAAGTCATTTTCTACTCAGTGTGCACATTAATAGCTTTCACCACTGCAACATTTTTTACAGGTTGCCAATAACTTTAGGTCTTCTGAGCGAACATTCAATTATACCCTGTGCAAATACCATGACTGACATGGGTCATTCAGGTTGGCTGAAAACACAGAGGCCCTTGGTCACTACCTCCTTACTCCCTAAGCACCTTGACTCAAAGGTCTCACTGGCTTTATTGATTTACCTTTCTTTCCTATTAGGCTTCAAGGTCCTTGAAAGCAGAAACTATGTCTCACCTATCTTTGTATCCTGGCACAACGATGGGAAAGGGGTGAAACAGTTGTTGAATATCTGCTTTTGCCAAGCATCCTAAACTTAGTCCCACAAACTGATGTGAGCACCAGCCCCGTTCTCCAAACCAGGACAGGAGTGCATCACTGTCCTCATCAAAGAAGAAATCAGGCTCAGAAAATTAAGATGGAAATGGGGACGCCACTTTTTTTCTTTTTAATTGTATTTTGCAACATGATTTCAGGAAATAGGAGTCCAATGTAGCAGTTCTCCTGGAACTTGAGCTCAGAGAAGGCAAGGAAGAAAGAGAAAGAGTAGGTGAAAGATGTCACCTCCCAATAAACTCCCTTAAGTAAACCAGACACTGTAAATAAACCACAGTGAGTGATGACACAGCCCTGACCCTGAGAAAATGAAGGTAAAATCTAGAATGTAGTTATGTCTCAGAAGGAACATCTGACCCAGAAAGACTCATTGCCCTTCTAAAATGCTCAAAATGCTCATTAACTGTATCTTGGGAACTAAATGCTAAGGTAGAATCATGCCTTTTACTCTTCAACTGATGGGAGAGTAGCCGATAACTACAAAAGCCAAAACCAACTGGATCAAATTCATGTCTATGTATACACATATAATATAGATAGATCAAATTCACATAGATAAATAGAGAGATGGATAGATAATGGGAAGGTAGGTCAAATCCATACATAAATCCAAATATTTTGAGAAAAATAAGTCCTTTCAAAAAGCTAGTACTTTCTCTCAAAACAGAGCTATTATTCAAGGGAAAGTATTTTTCTCCGCTTTGAAAGGTTTCTGGCATCGAGTTTTCTCATTAGTTCTTCTTTTAAGTTTTGTGTCATGGTGTCTTACATATCAAGACACACACACATGCATACAAATCCTAGACATATTTATTAAGAAATACCCTTGAGTACCACCACTACATGCACTCCCAGCCCCTGATACTTCCCTTGATCACAAAGAGACATCCCTTCAGGATGCCTTGGGACCAATCTGGACATGTGAGTGCAAGAGGGCTATGGACTAAATGTTTGTGTTCCCCCAAATTATTAAGTTGACATCCTAACCCCAAAGATAGTGTTATTAGGAGATGGGACCTTCTGGAGATACCTAAGCCATGAAGATAGGGCCCTCAAGAATAGGATTAGTGCCTTATAAAACAGGCTCCACAGAGACCCCTGAGTCCTCCCACCACGTGAGGAGACACAGCAGGAAGAAGGCTCGCACAAGAATATGACTACATTAGTGCCTTGATCTTAGAATTTTCAACTTTCAGACTGTGAGAAATAAGTTTCTGCTATTTATAAGCCACCCAATCTATGGTATTTTATTCTAGCAGCCCAAATGGACCAAGACACTGATCAACCTTGACAGACACCCTCTGACTTTGACATTGCTGTTGCCCATTTCACAGTCTATTAGCTGGTTTTCGTCTCTTCCAAGCTTCTCATTTGCAGTATTATTCATGAAGAGGGGACACAGAACTACCTTTATACAACCCTGCTGCTGCTGCTGCTAAGTAGCTTCAGTCGTGTCCAATTCTGTGGGACCCCATAGACGGCAGGCCACCGGCCTCCTCTGTCCCTGGGATTCTCCAGGCAAGAATACTGGAGTCGGTTGCCATTTCCTTCTCCAATGCATGCATGCAAGCAAAGTCACTTCAGTCATGTCCAATTCTGTGCGACACCATGGACAGCAGACCACCAGGCTCCTCTGTTCACAGGATTCTCTAGGCAAGAATACTTGAGTGGGTTGCATTTCCTTCTCCAATACAACCCTGTAGAAACTCTAAAAAGTACCTCGATGTCAGGCCCTTGAACCAGATCAAACACTTCAGCTCTTGCCTGCAGGTTTCCAAATCCATTCCAAGGAACTCAAGAAAAATCTCATGGAGAATTGGTACTAAGTCAGCTTCAAATTAGATGCTTAATAATTAACTATATGCCCTTGATAAATATTCAGTCACAACATTCATTGCCTGGCAATCATGATTTGTTTTAGAATACCTCTTTAAATGATGTCAATGTATAACCAATTTTAGAAACCACTTTCTTCTCTAAAGGAAAACATATATAAGCAATGAAATTCAATATTTACACTGAACTGTTTTTCAAAGAAACCATGAGCTCCCTGAGGACAGGAAGCATCTTTTTTATCCTGAACAACCATCACAGTATTTGGTACATAGTATGATGCTTTTGAACTGTGGTGTTGGAGAAGACTCTTGAGAATTCCTTGGACTGCAAGGAGATCCAACCAGTCCATCCTAAAGAAGATCAGTCCTGAATATTCATTGAAAGGACTGATGCTGAAGCTGAAACTCCCTTACTTTGGCCACTTGATGCAAATAACTGACTCATTGGAGAAGATCCTGATGCTGGGAAAGATTGAAAGTGAGAGAAGAAGGGGATGACAGAGAATGAGATGATTGGATGGCATCACCAGCTCAATGGACATGATTTGAGTAAGCTCCAGGAGTTAGTGATGGACACGGAAGCCTGGCATGCTGCAGTCCATGGGGTTGCAAAGAGTCAGACACGACTAAGTGACTGAACTGAACTGATGCTTCCTATAGATGATAGGCAGGCTGACTGAATGGCAGAGAAGGTACTGAGACAAATAGATATTAAAAACCAAGGTTAACATAACAGGTGAGTAAGAGTCATTACAAGTACATCTATTTGCCTATCAATTGCCAAATTATTGGAAGTGTTTTTAATGCTTGCCTTGAACAAGGCTCTAAGAATATGAAAGTAGTGACTTACCAAGCCTGATTCCTTAATACCAAAATGTGAGAAACTCAATCATTTCTGCAAAACCTAAGCACAATTCAATTTAAAACAAATCAGAGACTTAAGACTCAACCACATCGACTGAACAATTAAATTCTTTATTTGAAACATACAATACACTTGAATTACACTTGCTAATCATTCTACTCTGTTGCACATTAGAAGCTTAAGAGTTATACCAGAAGCATAAATCTAGCTTATTCTTTTAAACTTTTCTGAATGTAGGAAATTACATCCCCACTAATTCAGGGAGGGATGACACAGAAAGTCCTTGTGATCCAATATCACTGCTAACTCTCTGAGGCTTTTTCTTCCATATATATATATGTATATGTATACATATATATAATTAATTTAGCTTAAAACAGGGATCCTACACATTGTCTTCTGAGCTAGGTGGCTCAGATAGTAAAGAATTCATCTACAAAGCAGGAGACCTGGGTTCGATCCTGGTTGGGAAGATCTCCTAGAGAAGGAAATGGCAACCCACTCCAGCTTTCTTGCCTGGGAAATGCCATGAACAGGGGAGCCTAGTGGGCTACAGGCCATGGGGTCACAAAGAGTTGGACGCAACTGAGTGACTAACACTTTCACTTTTCACATACATTGTCTTGTAACTTGCTTTTTTCAACTTTGACAGTGTTTAATGACTATAGTTTTTAAAATCCAATTAAAATGTTAAATGATTAGTTTGCAGATCTATATTGACAACCATGTACTGCTTAGTTTTGGTAATAATGAACAATTTCATGATTTGTATATTTTAACACTTCAGTCAAGCTAAGGCAATGTGAATAAAGATGGATCTCTGTTCAGAAATATAGTGAAACCTAAAACTCAGGTATTAAAGTAGAGCTCAAGAGATTGTCAAAATGCTGAAATTTTTAATATAGGCTGATCCTGGATACTCTAATTGCCCTGAACACTTTGCTTATAGGCTTCCCACATAGCTCAGTCAATAAAGCATCTGTCTGCAAGACAGGAGATCTGGGTTCAATTCCTGGGTCAGGAAGTTCCCCTGGAGAAGGAAATGGCAACTCACTCTAGTATTCTTGCCTGGAAAATTTCATGGATAGAGGAGCTTGGCAGGCTACAGTTCATGGGATCACAAGAATCAAATACGACTTAGTGCTATCTTTCTTTCTTTCCTTTGCTTACAGGATAAGAAAGAGTCTCTATTACCATGTCAGTTCACCACTGGGGTGTTGACTTTCTGACATCAGGGTTGAGAGAAGGGGAGGAAAGATAGAAAACACTATCCATTCAGACATTGTAGTATATCACCAGCAGATTCCCAGACATACTGTGGCGTACAAGCCCATCAATTATATAAACTCCCAGCAAGTTCAAAGAAAACAATAAACAAAGAAAAGGTCATCATATAACAGCAAAACAAGTCAGGGAAAACAGCTGCCAGTGTCAGGCAAAGTTTGATCCAATCGAAGGCAGAAAATATCAGGCGAGATTAAGACTGCTTATTGGCTTTAAGTCTGCAGGTGGTGCGTTCCCTCTGAAGCCACGGTGCCCAGAAAGGCAGCAGTCAAAGTCAGTAAACCAGCAGCCCTTTCAACCAAGATTCCCCCTCACATACTGGGTTGTCAGCATCTATGCCTGGGTTCAAAAGTCTGGCATTTGGGTTACGTTCTGTGAAACACTAGAATGGGCTCCTGAAAAAACACAAAAGCTAAATCTGTGATTTACAAATTCTTCATGAAGCTCTCCATTGGGAGAAAGTGATATGACCTGAAGCTCAGATCAGAATAAATCTCTATCTCATAAAAGAGTGACTAAGGTCATGTTGGCCTGAAATCCAGGTAACTGATCATGATACTTCCAGAATCCAGGTAACTGATCATGATACTTCCAGTCTTCAGTTCCAGGGACTGACCTAACATCATTGTTAGATGTGCTTTGCCTAGAGAGAAAGCAAGGCAATTGAAAGGTGAAGGCATTCCCTGGTGGTGCAGTCTGACAAGGCAAGGGACATTAGCTCAATCCCTGGTCCAGGAGGATTCCACATGCCATGGGGCAAATAAGTCCATGTGCCACACCTACCGAGCCTGCGCGCTAAAGCCCGTGAGCTTATGACTGAGCCCATGTGTCACAGCTACAGCCTGAGTGCCTAGAGCCTGCTGCTTCCGCAGGGAGAGAAGCCACAGTGAGAAGCCCAAGCGCCACAGCTAGAGAGCAGCCCTGCTCACCACAGTTAGAGAAAACCTGCGCACAGTACTGCAGATCCAGCACACCCAAAATCATGCTTGTGTGTGTCTGTCACTCAGTTGTGTTCAGCTCTCTGCAACCCCATGGACTGTAGCCCGCCAAGCTCCTCTGTCCATGGGATTCTCCAGGCAAGACTACTGGAGTGGATTGCCATTTCCTTCTCCAAGGGATCTTCCCGACCCAGGGATTGAACCCACGTCTCTTGCATCTCCTGCATGAACAGGCAGATTCTTTACCACCTGAACCACCTGGGAAGCCTTAAAGTATCTGGGCCTATAAACAAATGTTCACTCATTTATATTTCCCTTAGCCTTTAATGATGAACTGTCTTTGTAAATTTCATTATTATTCTATTGATCTTTGTGTTAGATTTGATCTGCTAAAATGCTTCATACAACAGTACAATTATAGGAGTCAAATTTCTGTTTTCTTGTCTTGTCTCCACCTTCTTTAAAACCTAGGCATTCACATCCCATATGTGATCTGTCAGGGGACCAAATTCATGGATTTGTATACCATGGACAAGTGTTCTTTGCTTAAATTTAACTGCCATATTTTCCTTCTGCTCAAACCACTGATTTCAAGCACAGAATTTGGAATCTAAGTTGGTAATCATTACCTGAAGTTCCAGGAACCCAAGCTTACACCTAAATCTGCAAATACTAATATATTCTTTACAACTGCATTACCAACAAAGAGATCAGTTCTGTATACCTGAGGAAGATAGTGTGGCAAAAAGAGAAGATAGAACTAAAGGAAACACATGATAAATCCCATCTTTTTTGTTAATTTGATGAGGTCTGACCATAATGATACAAATTCTTCAGTCAGTCAGTTTTTCTTAAATGGATTAAATATTTTCTTTTCCTACCAAAAAGTAAATTACTCATGAATTTCAATGAAGTGTACAGGTTTGTCAGGGAAGTTTTTTTTAAAAAAGAAAGGTGTGGCAGGACTGGTAGAGTTTCTGTTTTCACAAGTGCAGGGTATTCCCAGTTTACCCCTAACTGTTCTTATCTTTCATTCTTGATTCAGGAACAGAATACATGTATATGCATGGCTGAGTCCCTTCGCTGTTCACCTGAAACTATCAAAGCATTGTTAATTGGCTACAGCTCACTACAAAATAAAAAGCTTTTTAAAAAATAAAAAAAGCATAAAGAGAACAAGAAGAAGATGATATTGATGTTACTACTCATAAATGAAGAAACTGAATGAATTAAAACTATCCAAAATCTAGAGATCCACTGGACAGACTTGAATTATATGAAGATTTCAAAGTGTCCCTTTAGCCTCTAGAGGCCAATTTTAGTAAAATTGCAGGGGTGGAGAAATAGGAACCTCCATCGAGTGAGTATGGACACAGAGTGTCATCTACCTTGTATTTATGTAGCATATCCACTGTGTCCATTACAGATGCAAGTGTCATTGAAATAAGAAAACACACAGTCACCTTTCAGTGCCTCCAAAACCCCAAAACATCATGATTGCTACTGGATGGCTTCCTTTTTCTAGATTCCAGTTCTTGAGGGCATTAAAAGACCCACAAGCTAATACTTATATTTGGCTTATCAAAGGAATGGAAAAAGAGGAATGAGGAACTTTGCAAAAAGTAACTAACACTACAGCAGTGCAGCTATTAACAAATGCCCCCAAAGTAGAATGCATATTCCAAGAAATGCAATTTGCTTTAAAGTATAAACTACAAAATAAAAGAGTTGGCATATCAACACCACATAGTGAAATTTAATCAAACTGAAAAGAACAGTTGATCTCTCTTCAAGAGAAAAGGAGGGGGTCGTGTGTATATTTTTAATATATGGATGGCTGGGTAGGGTAAATGACTGTCGCACAGAAGGTTTATCTGTAAACACTGCAGTGAGTCTGGGGTTTTTAGCCACAATAAATGGCTGGTTTCAATCAGCTGCTGCTAGCAGGAAATCCATGGCCCATAGGAGCAATTACCCATCTCTTGACTGAAGCACAGGACAATTACAAGCTACCGAAGTATACTCATGATAATGGAGCACTTGACTGTTCAGTGCTAATGGAATCGGGACAAGAAACAGTGGTTTGTAGCTACGTTTCTCAGCTTTAACCTAGCCCCAAACTAGGGGCTTGCTTATTTCCATTATCTCACAAGACGTTGGCACAGACTGGGGAACTGTGGTCTACAAAAGCAGTATCATCTTCACCCAAAACACAGACACCAAGGTTTTCACTCCTCTGCATCCCCAACAGCCCCTTAAAATGATTTTCACTCGTCCTGATTTTTCAAAACTCATCACACTTTCATCTGTAGTTTTGCAGATTTCTTACCTAAGTGTCATATTCAGCATTTGGTGCTCATTATTGGCTAAATGGATTAGCCAAATTAGGACTTCTGATCTCAAGGAAGTGAAGAGAAACTTGTCAGGGAATAAATGGGGGAAATAATTACTCTTTTATGTCACTGTGGGAAAAAAAAATATCAACTAGGCATCCATAGAGAGGTAAAGTTTCTAAGAGTAGAGAAGGAAAATAAAAGTAAGTGGTCTATCAGTTAACCTTCTACTCTCATTACATTTCTTTCTAATGGAAGACCTAATGTGTTAAGCGCTGTACTATGTGCTTAAGTGCATTGTCTCATTAAGCCTCACAATAACCCCAGAGCAGATAATATGATAATCCTCACTTAAAGAATGAGATAATGGAGACTCAGTTTGAGTGATTTCCTCAAAGCATCACAGCTAAGCACATTGTGAAATCAGGACTGGAATCCACCAAAACCTAGCTCATAAATACCCTATCATCCTGCCCTTTCTCTTATTGAATGACTCCAGTGAGAGGCAATGAATAATTGGCAAAGCCACTCTCTATTGTGCTCCCATGATAGACATTAACAATGAATCCTGGCATCCTTTTCCACTGAGTGTAGACAGGATCATATAATCTCTATCACAGTAATTTCATGAATCCAACAATGTTCAACCTTTATGCCAACTTCAGTATAGAATTTCTCAGGCCTGGCATATTTGACCTACCAGTCAAATAACAATTCAATAAATATTAGATTTAAGAGATCATTGTATAGAAAGAACATAGACATCTTCGTTAAACCTAAAGAGATCGAGGGTTTAAGTTGTGGCTCTCCCATGTACTACCTCCATACTTTGAACAGTTAATGTAACTCTGGATCTTAATTCCTCAGCTGTAAAATAAGGATGGTATGACCCACCTCCTTTACCAACAAAGGTTCATTTAGCTAAAGCTAAAATTTGTCCAGTAGGTATCTACAGATGCAAAAGTTGGACCATAAAGAAGACTGAGCCCCAAAGAACTGATGTTTTCTAATTGTGGTACTGGAGAAGACTCTTGAGAGTCCCTTGGAAAGCTAGGAGGTCAAACCAGTCAATCCTAAAGGAAATCAACCCTGACTATTCATTGGAAGGACTGATGCTGAAGCTGAAGCTCCAGTACTTTGGCTATCTGATGCGAAGAGCTGACTCATCGGAAAAGACCCTGATGCCAGGAAAGATTGAGAGCAAGAGCAGAAGGAGGTGGCAGAGGATAAGCTGGTTGGATGGCTTCACCAACTCAATGGACATGAGTTTGAGCAACTCTGGGAGACAGTAAAAGACAGGGAAGCCTGGCATGCTGCAGCCCATGGGGGTTGCAAAGAGTCAGACATAATTTAGCAATTGAACAACAACAAATGACCTACCTCACAAAGCTATTTTTAGGATGAAATGAGATGGTCTCTGAGTTAAGAGGTAACTAACCTTCCAGGAATACCAGGGCCTTTAATAATAACAAAGGATTATCAGTTTTGCATGAAACTGCTAGCATCCCCAAAGACTGAAATAGGTAAGAGTTATTGTTGTAAGAAGGAAGAATGGAATTAAAAATAATGGAGTGTGGCGAGAATCCTCGAAATGGGACTGTGTATAAAGGTTAAGAGACTTGAAAAAGATATATGAGGTCCTGAATTAAGTTAGAAAAACTAAAAGACTCCCCCTAGGAATAGGTTGTAGGGTGGGATACCTTTATTATATCAGGGTATATAACTCAGAGGGAGCAAATATAAGGGGAAAATAATCAATTTCTTACATCTAGGTCTTGGACCCAGCTAACAAGATTGAATCTTTGTTTTCATCAATTACAAAACTCCTAAGAGAGCATAGTAATATACAGCATAAACTATGAGCTAATTTTAAGATAACTGATGTTTCTGAGAATATTGCTGATCTTTTCTGGGGAATCAGGTGGAGACCTGACCACATATTACGGGGAACATCAACCACAATGCCCAGCTCATAGGAAGTGCTCATTGCTTATTAATTCTCATCTTTGTTTCCCCTAAGAAAGAAGAAAACTGGAGCTTAGACTTCCTTCTCCAAATGCCCCTTAGGTTTATGCCTACATAGAAACACTTCACTACCCTAATGCTCAAGAACTAAGTAGCCTTGGGGCTTAAACTCTGGTGGTCCAAAGGTTAAAAATCAGCCTGTCAATGCAGGGGATTCGGGTTTGATCCCTGGTCTGGGAAGATCCCACAGGCCGAGGAGCAGCAGGGCCTGTGGGCCACAACTTCTGTGCCTGGGAAATGCCATGAACAGGGGAGCCTAGTGGGCTACAGGCCATGGGGTCACAAAGAGTTGGACGCAACTGAGTGACTAACACTTTCACTTTTCACATACATTGTCTTGTAACTTGCTTTTTTCAACTTTGACAGTGTTTAATGACTATAGTTTTTAAAATCCAATTAAAATGTTAAATGATTAGTTTGCAGATCTATATTGACAACCATGTACTGCTTAGTTTTGGTAAGTAATGAACAATTTCATGATTTGTATATTTTAACACTTCAGTCAAGCTAAGGCAATGTGAATAAAGATGGATCTCTGTTCAGAAATATAGTGAAACCTAAAACTCAGGTATTAAAGTAGAGCTCAAGAGATTGTCAAAATGCTGAAATTTTTAATATAGGCTGATCCTGGATACTCTAATTGCCCTGAACACTTTGCTTATAGGCTTCCCACATAGCTCAGTCAATAAAGCATCTGTCTGCAAGACAGGAGATCTGGGTTCAATTCCTGGGTCAGGAAGTTCCCCTGGAGAAGGAAATGGCAACTCACTCTAGTATTCTTGCCTGGAAAATTTCATGGATAGAGGAGCTTGGCAGGCTACAGTTCATGGGATCACAAGAATCAAATACGACTTAGTGCTATCTTTCTTTCTTTCCTTTGCTTACAGGATAAGAAAGAGTCTCTATTACCATGTCAGTTCACCACTGGGGTGTTGACTTTCTGACATCAGGGTTGAGAGAAGGGGAGGAAAGATAGAAAACACTATCCATTCAGACATTGTAGTATATCACCAGCAGATTCCCAGACATACTGTGGCGTACAAGCCCATCAATTATATAAACTCCCAGCAAGTTCAAAGAAAACAATAAACAAAGAAAAGGTCATCATATAACAGCAAAACAAGTCAGGGAAAACAGCTGCCAGTGTCAGGCAAAGTTTGATCCAATCGAAGGCAGAAAATATCAGGCGAGATTAAGACTGCTTATTGGCTTTAAGTCTGCAGGTGGTGCGTTCCCTCTGAAGCCACGGTGCCCAGAAAGGCAGCAGTCAAAGTCAGTAAACCAGCAGCCCTTTCAACCAAGATTCCCCCTCACATACTGGGTTGTCAGCATCTATGCCTGGGTTCAAAAGTCTGGCATTTGGGTTACGTTCTGTGAAACACTAGAATGGGCTCCTGAAAAAACACAAAAGCTAAATCTGTGATTTACAAATTCTTCATGAAGCTCTCCATTGGGAGAAAGTGATATGACCTGAAGCTCAGATCCAGAATAAATCTCTATCTCATAAAAGAGTGACTAAGGTCATGTTGGCCTGAAATCCAGGTAACTGATCATGATACTTCCAGAATCCAGGTAACTGATCATGATACTTCCAGTCTTCAGTTCCAGGGACTGACCTAACATCATTGTTAGATGTGCTTTGCCTAGAGAGAAAGCAAGGCAATTGAAAGGTGAAGGCATTCCCTGGTGGTGCAGTCTGACAAGGCAAGGGACATTAGCTCAATCCCTGGTCCAGGAGGATTCCACATGCCATGGGGCAAATAAGTCCATGTGCCACACCTACCGAGCCTGCGCGCTAAAGCCCGTGAGCTTATGACTGAGCCCATGTGTCACAGCTACAGCCTGAGTGCCTAGAGCCTGCTGCTTCCGCAGGGAGAGAAGCCACAGTGAGAAGCCCAAGCGCCACAGCTAGAGAGCAGCCCTGCTCACCACAGTTAGAGAAAACCTGCGCACAGTACTGCAGATCCAGCACACCCAAAATCATGCTTGTGTGTGTCTGTCACTCAGTTGTGTTCAGCTCTCTGCAACCCCATGGACTGTAGCCCGCCAAGCTCCTCTGTCCATGGGATTCTCCAGGCAAGACTACTGGAGTGGATTGCCATTTCCTTCTCCAAGGGATCTTCCCGACCCAGGGATTGAACCCACGTCTCTTGCATCTCCTGCATGAACAGGCAGATTCTTTACCACCTGAACCACCTGGGAAGCCTTAAAGTATCTGGGCCTATAAACAAATGTTCACTCATTTATATTTCCCTTAGCCTTTAATGATGAACTGTCTTTGTAAATTTCATTATTATTCTATTGATCTTTGTGTTAGATTTGGATCTGCTAAAATGCTTCATACAACAGTACAATTATAGGAGTCAAATTTCTGTTTTCTTGTCTTGTCTCCACCTTCTTTAAAACCTAGGCATTCACATCCCATATGTGATCTGTCAGGGGACCAAATTCATGGATTTGTATACCATGGACAAGTGTTCTTTGCTTAAATTTAACTGCCATATTTTCCTTCTGCTCAAACCACTGATTTCAAGCACAGAATTTGGAATCTAAGTTGGTAATCATTACCTGAAGTTCCAGGAACCCAAGCTTACACCTAAATCTGCAAATACTAATATATTCTTTACAACTGCATTACCAACAAAGAGATCAGTTCTGTATACCTGAGGAAGATAGTGTGGCAAAAAGAGAAGATAGAACTAAAGGAAACACATGATAAATCCCATCTTTTTTGTTAATTTGATGAGGTCTGACCATAATGATACAAATTCTTCAGTCAGTCAGTTTTTCTTAAATGGATTAAATATTTTCTTTTCCTACCAAAAAGTAAATTACTCATGAATTTCAATGAAGTGTACAGGTTTGTCAGGGAAGTTTTTTTTAAAAAAGAAAGGTGTGGCAGGACTGGTAGAGTTTCTGTTTTCACAAGTGCAGGGTATTCCCAGTTTACCCCTAACTGTTCTTATCTTTCATTCTTGATTCAGGAACAGAATACATGTATATGCATGGCTGAGTCCCTTCGCTGTTCACCTGAAACTATCAAAGCATTGTTAATTGGCTACAGCTCACTACAAAATAAAAAGCTTTTTAAAAAATAAAAAAAGCATAAAGAGAACAAGAAGAAGATGATATTGATGTTACTACTCATAAATGAAGAAACTGAATGAATTAAAACTATCCAAAATCTAGAGATCCACTGGACAGACTTGAATTATATGAAGATTTCAAAGTGTCCCTTTAGCCTCTAGAGGCCAATTTTAGTAAAATTGCAGGGGTGGAGAAATAGGAACCTCCATCGAGTGAGTATGGACACAGAGTGTCATCTACCTTGTATTTATGTAGCATCATCCACTGTGTCCATTACAGATGCAAGTGTCATTGAAATAAGAAAACACACAGTCACCTTTCAGTGCCTCCAAAACCCCAAAACATCATGATTGCTACTGGATGGCTTCCTTTTTCTAGATTCCAGTTCTTGAGGGCATTAAAAGACCCACAAGCTAATACTTATATTTGGCTTATCAAAGGAATGGAAAAAGAGGAATGAGGAACTTTGCAAAAAGTAACTAACACTACAGCAGTGCAGCTATTAACAAATGCCCCCAAAGTAGAATGCATATTCCAAGAAATGCAATTTGCTTTAAAGTATAAACTACAAAATAAAAGAGTTGGCATATCAACACCACATAGTGAAATTTAATCAAACTGAAAAGAACAGTTGATCTCTCTTCAAGAGAAAAGGAGGGGGTCGTGTGTATATTTTTAATATATGGATGGCTGGGTAGGGTAAATGACTGTCGCACAGAAGGTTTATCTGTAAACACTGCAGTGAGTCTGGGGTTTTTAGCCACAATAAATGGCTGGTTTCAATCAGCTGCTGCTAGCAGGAAATCCATGGCCCATAGGAGCAATTACCCATCTCTTGACTGAAGCACAGGACAATTACAAGCTACCGAAGTATACTCATGATAATGGAGCACTTGACTGTTCAGTGCTAATGGAATCGGGACAAGAAACAGTGGTTTGTAGCTACGTTTCTCAGCTTTAACCTAGCCCCAAACTAGGGGCTTGCTTATTTCCATTATCTCACAAGACGTTGGCACAGACTGGGGAACTGTGGTCTACAAAAGCAGTATCATCTTCACCCAAAACACAGACACCAAGGTTTTCACTCCTCTGCATCCCCAACAGCCCCTTAAAATGATTTTCACTCGTCCTGATTTTTCAAAACTCATCACACTTTCATCTGTAGTTTTGCAGATTTCTTACCTAAGTGTCATATTCAGCATTTGGTGCTCATTATTGGCTAAATGGATTAGCCAAATTAGGACTTCTGATCTCAAGGAAGTGAAGAGAAACTTGTCAGGGAAATAAATGGGGGAAATAATTACTCTTTTATGTCACTGTGGGAAAAAAAAATATCAACTAGGCATCCATAGAGAGGTAAAGTTTCTAAGAGTAGAGAAGGAAAATAAAAGTAAGTGGTCTATCAGTTAACCTTCTACTCTCATTACATTTCTTTCTAATGGAAGACCTAATGTGTTAAGCGCTGTACTATGTGCTTAAGTGCATTGTCTCATTAAGCCTCACAATAACCCCAGAGCAGATAATATGATAATCCTCACTTAAAGAATGAGATAATGGAGACTCAGTTTGAGTGATTTCCTCAAAGCATCACAGCTAAGCACATTGTGAAATCAGGACTGGAATCCACCAAAACCTAGCTCATAAATACCCTATCATCCTGCCCTTTCTCTTATTGAATGACTCCAGTGAGAGGCAATGAATAATTGGCAAAGCCACTCTCTATTGTGCTCCCATGATAGACATTAACAATGAATCCTGGCATCCTTTTCCACTGAGTGTAGACAGGATCATATAATCTCTATCACAGTAATTTCATGAATCCAACAATGTTCAACCTTTATGCCAACTTCAGTATAGAATTTCTCAGGCCTGGCATATTTGACCTACCAGTCAAATAACAATTCAATAAATATTAGATTTAAGAGATCATTGTATAGAAAGAACATAGACATCTTCGTTAAACCTAAAGAGATCGAGGGTTTAAGTTGTGGCTCTCCCATGTACTACCTCCATACTTTGAACAGTTAATGTAACTCTGGATCTTAATTCCTCAGCTGTAAAATAAGGATGGTATGACCCACCTCCTTTACCAACAAAGGTTCATTTAGCTAAAGCTAAAATTTGTCCAGTAGGTATCTACAGATGCAAAAGTTGGACCATAAAGAAGACTGAGCCCCAAAGAACTGATGTTTTCTAATTGTGGTACTGGAGAAGACTCTTGAGAGTCCCTTGGAAAGCTAGGAGGTCAAACCAGTCAATCCTAAAGGAAATCAACCCTGACTATTCATTGGAAGGACTGATGCTGAAGCTGAAGCTCCAGTACTTTGGCTATCTGATGCGAAGAGCTGACTCATCGGAAAAGACCCTGATGCCAGGAAAGATTGAGAGCAAGAGCAGAAGGAGGTGGCAGAGGATAAGCTGGTTGGATGGCTTCACCAACTCAATGGACATGAGTTTGAGCAACTCTGGGAGACAGTAAAAGACAGGGAAGCCTGGCATGCTGCAGCCCATGGGGGTTGCAAAGAGTCAGACATAATTTAGCAATTGAACAACAACAAATGACCTACCTCACAAAGCTATTTTTAGGATGAAATGAGATGGTCTCTGAGTTAAGAGGTAACTAACCTTCCAGGAATACCAGGGCCTTTAATAATAACAAAGGATTATCAGTTTTGCATGAAACTGCTAGCATCCCCAAAGACTGAAATAGGTAAGAGTTATTGTTGTAAGAAGGAAGAATGGAATTAAAAATAATGGAGTGTGGCGAGAATCCTCGAAATGGGACTGTGTATAAAGGTTAAGAGACTTGAAAAAGATATATGAGGTCCTGAATTAAGTTAGAAAAACTAAAAGACTCCCCCTAGGAATAGGTTGTAGGGTGGGATACCTTTATTATATCAGGGTATATAACTCAGAGGGAGCAAATATAAGGGGAAAATAATCAATTTCTTACATCTAGGTCTTGGACCCAGCTAACAAGATTGAATCTTTGTTTTCATCAATTACAAAACTCCTAAGAGAGCATAGTAATATACAGCATAAACTATGAGCTAATTTTAAGATAACTGATGTTTCTGAGAATATTGCTGATCTTTTCTGGGGAATCAGGTGGAGACCTGACCACATATTACGGGGAACATCAACCACAATGCCCAGCTCATAGGAAGTGCTCATTGCTTATTAATTCTCATCTTTGTTTCCCCTAAGAAAGAAGAAAACTGGAGCTTAGACTTCCTTCTCCAAATGCCCCTTAGGTTTATGCCTACATAGAAACACTTCACTACCCTAATGCTCAAGAACTAAGTAGCCTTGGGGCTAAACTCTGGTGGTCCAAAGGTTAAAAATCAGCCTGTCAATGCAGGGGATTCGGGTTTGATCCCTGGTCTGGGAAGATCCCACAGGCCGAGGAGCAGCAGGGCCTGTGGGCCACAACTTCTGAGCCTGTGCTCGAGAGCCCACGAGCCACAACTGTGGAAGCCTGTTCTCTTCACTCTGACAATGAGAAGCCCGTGCACCACAAGGAAATGTGGCCCCAGCTCACTGCAACTAAGAAAAAGCCCGTGTGCAGCAACAAAGATCCAGTGAAGCCAAATAAATGTAAATAAATGTAAAAAAAAATCTGAATAGCTTCCAGGTGAGTGGAAGCAAAAGTGTGCATTATAGGTTTCCAAAGGGTCCTACAAAAGAGCCTGGGTGTGGGGGAGAGTCTCTTTTTTTCCCTCTTTTTATCCCTGTATTTCCTCTTTTCTCAAGCAATTAGGAAAGCAGAGGAAATGGTCCACTAAATTAATTTTGACTTATCCAGCAGATCAAATCTGGATGGAAGTAGGCTGCACAGAGTTGCTCAATCCCATGAGCCCCTTGGTGTGTATAGCATGGTCCTCTTCTGGACTCCTGTGATGACAGAAGAGTAGGTGCAAAGAAGGCAAAAAACTGAGTCATGAAAGAGTTAAGGAACCACACTTACTCTCACAGTACTGGTTTGGAGGAGAAATGATGAACATGAGGAAAAAAATATTCGCTACCTTGCAAGAAACCCAAACTATGAGGTTTACCTCTGACTCTATTTCACATCTCTTTTCTGTTTAATTTTTTTTCCCTAGTCTGTAGTTCATGACTCAAGGCTTGAGTTTAGGGATTGTAATTCACCATGCCACTTTGCCAGTATGGATTCTCACTGATGCCTAAATCCCACACCCTCTTCCATTAGAGCTCCCCTTCTTGCTCAAGTCACCTATTTCTAATTCTCATCAGGTTTATTCTATAGAACAGAAATGTTGAATAGAAAGGTTCAAAGATGTGGATTTTATAGAATTCTGATGATGCTCTTATTTCAACGTCATAAAGTGCTTCTTTGGAGAAAATACAAGTAAGATTTGGGATCTTGAAGACACTAACTGCTAAAGTTTTTAACTGTGATACGACTTGATTTGAGTTATTGAAAACAACGTAATTCAAAGATGCTTTGATCGATTTAAAAAAGTCAAATATCCCTGATGACACTAGACATTCAACACTGTGAGAGCCAACTTCATTTTTATAAAAAAATATTTCAGTTTTTTGTTTCCTGGTTCACAGATGCTCTCTTTATTCCTCATTATACCTTCATAAGGTATGGGTGTTGTGTTACGACATTTGTTCTGGCCTCCATAGCTTGCTGGCTCCCTACTCCTTCCCACTACCTTCAAAAAAAAGTAGCCATGAAATTAAGAGAAAATATCCAGCTTAAAGGGCAAGGATTTATAGTAGCGCAAAAAGAGTGGGAAATGAATTATTTCAGACCAAAAGCAATTATATTTTGAAGGCAGAAGCAGACATCTTCTGGCACAACTGTCAAGATGTTACAAAAAGATTAAAGGAGGTTTTTTTGTCATTTAAAATCTGTTTCTAGTTCTCAAAAGAAAAAAAAAGGTCTGCTGTTCAGTTTGTGATTTTTAATAAGATTTCTCAATAGACTCACTGCTTTAGGAAAAAAAAAGTGTAAGGGAAAAAAGAAGCAAAAAATCGAAGGCCATGTAGCAAATATAGCCATGACTTTGATATAGTATCGTTCATTTTCACCATTCTGGTGGATTTAGACAAGATTTTTGTAGGAGGTTATACCCTATACAATAACCTGTCAACAAAATATACTTTTTGCAGAGACTTTTCAGGATTTAGGCTTCTATTGGGGTTAAAGTAGAAATATCAGATTAATTCCTTTCAAAACTCTGAGAACTTTTGCTCAAGGAGGTAAAAGATGGTATTTTTCACTGTTAACAGTGTGCAAAGCTCTCCTTAAGCTCCAAATGTCTAGATATTATTTCATCCCCATTCTTTGGGGGTATTGGTTCCCGCAATTCTTCATTATGGATTGCTCATAAGCACCTGCTTAAGGACACAGAGGGTATCTTGAAGAACTGAGTTTATTCAGTCAAAATGATCATGATTTCCAGTGTATCTTAGGCCCTGTTCCCCACCTTTGTGACATGGAAGCTGTTTTGGAACTTGTTCACAGCCAAATTCTCTCCATGGCAGCAGCTAGTGCTGCTGCTGCTAAGTCACTTTAGTCGTGTCCCACTCTGTGCGACCCCATAGATGGCAGCCCACCAGGCTCCCCCATCCCCAGGATTCTCCAGGCAAGAACACTGGAGTGGGTTGCCATTTCCTTCTCCATTGCATGAAAGTGAAAATTGAAAGTAAAGTTGCTCAGTAGTGTCCGACTCTTAGCGACCCCATGGACTGCAGCCCAACAGGCTCCTCCGTCCATGGGATTTTCCAGGCAAGAGTACTGAGTAGGGTGCCAATGCGAACAACCACCAATTCACTTTCATCATTCACATTCTCCTCATCTTCAGGGCATTCTTCATCTCTTTCTGCTTTGGGCAGGGACTTGCTTCTGGCTTTACTTATTGGCGGGGTTGGGAGTGAATAAAGGCCACAAGCTAAAACATGAGAAAAAGTAATTTTGAAAAACAGAATAAAAAGTTTCAAGCTTAGCATGTTCTTTTCAAGGGCTCCTCTTCTGGCTTTCGCGCCACAGTCCTTCCGGTGCATTCATTTCTATCGGCCTTATATCACGCATGCTCAGTCATGTCCGACTCTTTGCCACTCCGTGGACTACAGCCTACCAGGCTCTATCCATGGGATTTCCCAGGCAACAATACTGGAGAGAGTTGCCATGATCTACTGCATGGTATCTTCCTGACCTAGGGATTGAACTCATACCTCCTGCATCTCCTGCGTTGCAGGTGGATTGTCTAGCACAGAGCTATCAGGGAAGCCCTCTATTGGCTTGAACACATTCATTAACTGAGGGACACCACAGATGAGAGGCAGTTTCATGATTTTGTTTTCTCTTATCCTGTTCCCAGTTGGCAATGACGCATACACAGAACAGGGCTAGGAGCTATAGGAAGACACATCAAGTATGTGTGACAACCCATACCCTCAAGAATCTGGCAATATTTTGAAAAAAAACACAAAAGTTTTATTTGGAAAAAATTAGAAGACAGTGTTTGATGGTCATTAATAAAGGCTAAGTCATCTACCAAATGGTATGATACATATAATTAGATCTACTGACTTTCTAGAAGGGGTGGAGAGAGAAATGTTTCTAAGTAATCCATCCTTGCATTCATTTTTCATCCTATGAACTCATTCAGATGTCAACCTGTTATAGCAAATGTGATTTTGCAGAGGAAAAAGTTCTCAATTCTCCTCCTCTGATTTACAACCCTGGTGACCTTTCTCCTTTATTTCTCCTTGAAACTCTTTACCAAAATTACCACCGAATATAGCCTCCTCTAAAATATTCACAAGCCTGAGTATGCATTAGCTTTCTACTTTTCAGTTTGTTTTTTTTAATGTGCAAATTAAACCTCCAGCATCTAAGTTAGACCAGGAAACTGAAATTTTTAACATGAAATTTTCTCAATAAACTTTTCTTATTCTAATAGTCCCCACATGGAAAAAACAAAATCCTAAAAAAAAAAACAAAAACAAACAAAAAAAAAAACACCTCCTCATGCTTCCAGGAGTTTAGGATTAGAAAAATAATTAATTTCTCATTTAACTCAATGTAGGTATTCGGGTGGTCACCTTTACCAGATACTAGGAAGGGAGAGGTAAGATGATGAAACTTAGATCATCATTTACTAATTGCCAGAAAGTTTGTAAAGAAAGAGATTCAAAGTACTGAGTAGTTTCCTTGAAAATTTAGCCTATTTCACATGTCCTGATATCAGATTGTAAAATACAATAAAATAGAAGAAAAGAAAAAGACTACGATGAGGAAAAGGAGGAACTTGAAAAAGAATAACACGATTGTAGAGCACCAACAACGCTCCAGACATTTGGCTAGGGCCTCCTTACACATTATCTGATGTCATCCTCCTAACAGCCATACTAGGGTGTTATGATCTTCATTCTACAGGGGAAGCCTCTGAAGATTAAGGAGGTAAAGTAACTTGGCCAAGACCACACAGCTTAGACCACACACTATAGACTTAAGATTTGATTCTCGATCTAACTCAGACTCTTGTTCTCATGGTACTATATTGCCTCTCCAAACAACAAATCATTCCTCAGGGATTCCAGAATAGTCAAATCCTATACAGCTGGGGTCCAAGTAGATAGCCTTCTACTGAGAAACTCCTAGGCTCAGCAAGCCAGGGGATCAAGTGAGAAGAAAGGAATATGTCCGATTTCTGTCCCCTCCCTGATGGCTCAGCAGGCAAAGAATCCACCTGCAATGCTGGAGACAGGAGATCTGCGGGTTGATCTGTGACTAAGGAAGATGCCCTGGTGGAGGAAATTGGCCACCCACTCCAGTATTCTTGCCTGGAGAATCCCATGGACAGAGGAGCCTGGCAGGCTACAGTCTGTGGGGTCACAAAGAGTCAGACACGACTGAGCAGCTAATGCACACTCCTCTCCCTGCACGCCCACGTGCAAAATCCCAGCCACCTGGAACACCAAGGAAAGTGAAAGGTAACTCATCAAGGTAGATGGAGATGAGGGCGGAAAGTACAGGATCCTCTGTCTCCAGGTTAGCACAGACCGACTCCTGACCCAGTAACCACAAGAAAGAAAGAATCCCTGATAGAAGTCGACCACCACAACCAAACGTGCCGAATTCCCCAGGGCAAATGTACCTACTCAGTGTATCTAATTGAGAGAAAAAGCTGACAAACGTACAAGCAAGAGAAAAAGTTGTGCTCAGAGTATTTGTATTTGTCAGCACACAGTTGGCATTGGGATGACCTGCTGTATTGAAATGGGACAGGCTTGGGGAGGGCGAGTTGCTGAAAAGAGAGGAGAATGCGGAGGATGAAAGTGAGACACAGACAACTCAGAATTCTTCCCTTTTGAATTTCAACCTGTTGGATAAAAACAATAGCAAATGAGACACTGAATATGCATGAGGCCTGGAAGGTATTTTAAGTTTTTCAGGAGACAGCTCGCTGAACGGAATTGCTAATTATGTCTCACATTGCTGTGTCCAATTCAGTTAGCTTGATGATGGCTGAGTGTCAACTCCCCTGCACTGAGGTTCCACAGTTGCAGCCCATTCTGAGGCTTAATAAGAAATTAGAATTATCTTCCCCCCTCTCCCCTCTGCAAAAAAAAAAATCATGTTTTCCCTCACTGAAGAGCTAGCTTTACCCATTGTGACAACCTAACCTTTCTTAACAAAAATAAAATTAAAACCACCAAGGGTTCAGATTCAAGGGCTTTGGGAGTTGGTGGAACTTGGGAATGTGATCGCAGCTGTGACAATTGCAAATTAAGATTGAACAATGAGCCAAATTAAAAGGGTGAGAAAGAGCAGAGCACCATATGGAGTATCTTGTTGCTACCCCCACATGATGCCTTTGATTTCTTAAGATAAGGAGGAATTGCCACTGGAGAGATGGACTAAATACTGCCCTGCACCCTCACTCCTTCTTTATTCTAACCTGCAGTGACTGCCTGAGTCAAGGCAATTGAACTTCCCATTTCCTTTACTTAATTTTTTCACCTCTGAAAAGAGACAAACCTTGCTTGATAATGGTGCTAGTTCAGGAGTGGGATGATGAGCAAAGTAGGGATCCTAGCTGGACAACTGTAGAAAGAACAGAAGCTGTCTAGAAAATCAGGACCTTGGGAGAATTCACCTGAAAGATAGAAAGAATGGGACATGGTAAAGCTTGGTCAAATAAAACCTCATTAAATTGATTCAGTGAGATGCTGTTGGTTAAATGTAATCATTCCCAGCCAAGCCCATGCTGGACACATGTCTGAAATGGATAAAGAACAACAGAAAATGGAGAAAGGTGAACAAAGTGAGGGCACAGCAGTCCTATTTGGGGCCCCTCCAAAAAAGCAGCCCAAACAGGGAAGGAACAGTGTTCCCACTTTGTCTCCGTGAGCCACACTGCTTTGAAGACAGGAGGGTCCAAGGCGAGGAGGAAGGCATAGAGTAAGAGAGAGCTGCAATGGCATCGCTGCCATGCCGAACTCAGGGCGGGGCAGGCAAACGCCGCAGCAGCTGTCGAGCAGGACAGCGTCAGTGGACGCTCTCTTCTGAGAACACTTGTGACACATGCTCTGGAAGCGTAGGAAATGGTCCAGGGAAGGGGATGAAATATTTCTTAAGGGGGTTGAGTTTTATGCTATATAGTAGGGAGGCTGCCAATGCAATGTGAGAAGCCTAGGCTATCCTGCCAACGAGCCACACAAAGGAGAACCAAGCCACCCAGCCAACGCCGGGTATGTCAAAGAGGCCTTGGGCACCAGTCAGCTGACCCCGAATGCATGAGTGAAGCCTGCCAACACCACACATAGCAGACACGAGCCAGCCCAGCTGAGCCCTGCCCAAACTGCACCAGTATGAATAAATGAGTGGGTGTTGTTTTAAGGGTATTGAAAACCCCACTGTGTTTTAGAGCGGCATATCACAGTGTATTAGATAACTGATACCATCTGTACATAACTCGTTTCCTTCTGGCACCACCCCCCCCGTCATTTTCAAGACAGAAAAAAAAATGATTTTTTCCCATATCATCTGCTCATGAAAGCAATCTTAGTTGTTCTCAAGTAATGTTGGCTGCTGACCTTAATCAGAGGCATTAAAGAAGTAACAACCATCCTACTTGCTAAAATTAAAGCTTTAGCTGCAGTATATCATTCCGCCTGAGCAGAAAAATCCTCCAATAGCAACAGCTTCAATGCCCACATCTGTCTGCTGTGAATAGACACGGAACCGGGTGATGTACATGTACTTCCACCTCCGTGAGATGCCAGCCCCTACTCGAGCTGTGAGTTCAGGATATCGTGGCAGTAGGATAGGCCTGGTTCTTTGCCCTTCAGTTGCTCTCATAACTGTTCCCTTGGTTCTCCAAACATCTCCATTAGAAAGAAGAAATAAAAATCCCATCTACAAATAAAGCAGCCCAGCTACCATGAAAGAGGAAGGCAAGTCAGCTGCATAAAAGGCATGGCAAACAAAAACATCCAATATTATTGGTCAGCTGCTGTTTTCCAGTGTGGCAGAATTTCCATTAATCTACCTGCTTCAATCTCCAGGAGATGTGTGAGGAACATGCAGGATTACTATCAGACCTAAATGGGGAAGTTACTAGGAGGAAAAAGTGCCATTAAAAAAAAAAAATGTTTGAAATGTTCCTTTTTTCTGTTTCTCATCTCCTGTCCTTCCTCCTAAACCCATGTTTTTTGGTGGAGATTTTGCTTCTTAAGCAATTCTGTTTCTTAAGCAGAATTTTCTTTCTGATTAAATCTTCTCTGTTCTCGTGCAGTTCCCTTGCTTCAGCTCTGATAAGGCTCAGATCAGTTCTATCTGGGTTTACAATCCAATTTGAACTTTCAGTGATCATGGAAATATAGATATTTCTTATTTTCAGTGATATCAGATTAAGCTGTCATCCCTAAGCAGCCAAGGTGGCGGAATTAAAATCATATCATGAAATGCAGAAACTATTTTTTCACTTGAACTCTTTCTCATAGATGTTCCAGAGACAAGTACGTCAAAATGTTGTTGATAATCAAGGAAAATTACCCCCTAAAATACAACCTGGTGCACATGATTTTTTAATGTGCTCCTGATGCCTGTCCTTAAGAAAAAATTGGGTTTATTTCAGTTGATTTGTCTGCTTGCTATGATGATCTCTGCCAGTTGGAAGCCTCAACTTTAAGTTGATGGTGCTTAAATAAGAGTGTTTCCATGGTTCCAAGTCAAAAGGTTCATCTCTGTTTTGGGGTTGTTTTTTTTTTTAAGTCTCAACAATACAATGCATACTAAGAAGCTAAACCAAATTCCATTTTGCTCATTAGGTATTAATATTAGGCTTTATCTCTGCATAACCAGAGTCAGACTAAAAGGAAAGTCAAAACTAAGATAAATCCAAGCCTGGGAGACAAAAGTCCAAAAATCCAGAGGGAGCAGACTAATGGGAAAGAAAGAAAAGAGAGAGGAACCAGAGTCTTCTGTCAGTCTAACCATGTTTAAGGCTGACCACTGGGGGACTTCCCTGGTGGCCCAGTGGTTAAGAATCTGCCTTCCAAAGCAGGGGACACGGGTTCAATCCCTGGTGAGGGACTAAGATCCCACATGCCCCACAGCACAACTATGTCCACATGCCGCAACTAGAGAAGCCCACATTCCACAGCTAGAGAGAGAAGTCTGAATGTTGCAATGAATAGCACATGTGCTGCAATGAAGACCCAGCACAGCCAAAAAAAAACAAAAGACTGACCACTGGACCCTAAAGAGAGGTTGGGAATAGCAGCAAAGATTCAGGCTAGTATTCTCCTACAGATACCACAGAAATGCACATTTATTATGGGGTTAAATGCCCTTCTCTTGATTAACTCCTGTGAAGAGTAACCATGGCTTTCTTTTCTCTCTTATCCCATGACCAGAATTCTTTCCTACATGTTTCCAATAAACTTACTCAAAGGCTATTTAATTGCAGCAGTTCAGAAGGCAAATGATATCTGCAAGATGCCTAGAAACAGATAATTAAATTCCAGTGACTTTTACAACAAATAACAATATCAGGAAGAGCTAACTTTCTCCTTTTCTTTTTATTCTTGAGCACTTGCTGTATAGCAGTGAGCCCCACTATCGAATTCTCACAATAGTTCTATGAGGGAAATAGTAGGCACTGGCTACTTTTGTCTCCTAACGCTCCCTACACGACCCCGTTCTTTGGAGAGCTGCTTTTCCCATTCTCCAGCCCTGACAGTGATGAGAGTGGCGGTCCCGTGCCTCAGACTTTAGCCACAAGAGGGCAAGTAAAACAGGTCTAAACAATCTAAGCACTCCCTCACCAGGCATGTGATTGGCCTAGAGTGGGGATATGACCAAAATAAAACGAACTAAAACTATTTCACCACCTTTTTAAAAATCAGGAAGTCATTTAAACTTCAAGTTAAAGAACTTGATCATGTAAATGAGGAATGGCAACACCTTCTCCTCTGTTATGTGGACAAATCCTGTATGCAAAAAATGATTAAGGCTAATAGACGCAGCAAATCAAAGGAGGGTGATAAGGTCATGCCTTAACTAACCACTCCTGGGGAGTATGGTGATGCAAGAGAGACAGAAACAGATCAGCCGCACATTCCCTTTTTCTCTACAGCAATAATTTGGATTACTGACAACTAACCAAAGAGCCTTGATTCATCAAAATGGATACTATTATTATCCTCTTTTCAAAGATGGGAAAGCTGAAACTTAGATTAAATAACTTGCCCAGGGTCACACCAATACAAATGACGAACCTGGATTCAAACCAAACTCAGTAGGACTCCAGAGTTAGAGCTCTTAATCATTGTAAAATATAATCTATTAAGCAAAGCCGTCCTGCTAGGCATTTTCAGAATGCAGGGGGGAACAAAATTGCTCTCAAAGAAATAGTTCTGTAGGCAAGATAGATAGGAATATAAATGGCAATCATATAAAGCATATTATGCTATTATTATATGACCCAGGACTCTTTCATAATAAATACTGTTCATTTACAGTATCTCATTTGAACTTCTTGACGACTCTGTGAAGTAGACAACACAGGGAATTTTGCTACTCTGTTTTACAGATCAAGAGAATGTCAAAGAGAAAGTTCTCCTAAAATGAATTCACTATGTGATGACTAATGAGATACAGATAGGACTAGATAGCATCTTCCAGTTCCAAGGCCAGGTCCTTTCTCCATCACACTATTTCCTTAACCTGGTTTTACTAACAAAAGTGTTGTGCTGTTCGGGGAAAGATATTTTGGACTCAGAGATCAAGAGTTAGAGGAACTTCCCTGACTGTGTAGTGTTTAAGACTCCATGATTCCACTGCAGGTGCCATGGATTCCCCCCCTGGTTAGGAAACTAAGATCCTGCATGCCATGTGGCATCAGCAAAGAAACCAAAAAAATGAACCAAAAAAGCAAAAAAGAGTTACAATCTCTCTCTCAACATTGAACTGCTTAGGGAACTTCTGATCAAAATTTCAAAACAAAACTTTTAACAGTAAGGAATTTTTTTTTCATCCAATGTAATTCTTAGACTCTTTGACTGAGTTTGAAAATTCAGTCAAATAAGACAGATGAGTGGAACCATATATTCATGAATTATTTTTCCGTTCTTTTATATTTTTTAAAATTTGATTTGAATCCATCTGGAACATATTTTGATGTAAAATGTTAGCTGTGAATAACTTTTTCCCCTCCACATAACTGATCAATTCACCAGTATCTTTTCTAAATTAATCCAGCATTTCCTCTCTATATATTCATATATACATCCTTAGATTCTTTTTCTGGGCTGTTATTTCTATAAGACTAGTGTGTGAAAAACTTTGCAAGTATAAAAGATAAGAACAATAAAAGAAAAAGATGGACAGTTTTGCATCTGTGAAAACATACAATAGTGACTGACAGATTTAAAAAATTTAAGTCGGTACAGACTCTGTGATACACAGTCAAAAATTGTAATTTGCAGAACTGTCATAAATACAGAGCAATAAGATGTCCAAGCAAAAAGATGGACAAAGATTAGGAGTAGTCAGTTTTCAGGAAAAAATACAAATGAGAGAAAAAAGTAAAATATGATAGTGTTGACATGGATATGTGGAAACAGTCTCCTCTACTACTAGAGACCCTGTAATAATTGGTATCTTTCTGGAAGACAATTTAAAGGTATGTATGTAAGCCATAAAGTGTCCCATGCCCTCTAACAGTAGCTCTACCACTGGGACTTTTCCAAAGAAATAACTAAGAACGTGGGCATGGCTGTTTCATACAAAGATGGCTATATTCCCATCGACAATAGCCAATAAGCAACTTCAAACTTAAACTATAGCTGGACCAACAATGGTTTTATCCACCAACAAGGACCTTCTGTATAGCACAGGGATCTCTGCTCAATATTATGTGGCAGCCTGGATGGGAAGGGAGTTTGGGAGAGAATGGATATAAGTATATGTATGGCCGAGTCCCTTTGCTGTGCACCTGAAGCTATTACAACATTGTTAACCAGCTATACTCTAATATACAATAAAAAGTTTTTTTTAATAGTTTTGTGTATGCCTGGAGCATCCTGTAGGCATGAAGACTTGCCATCCATCCAAACTAAATTCTTGAGACTTCCACTGTGTGCAGGCACTGTGCTGAGTCTTGAGAATACACAACTCCTACCCTTTTGAGGCTCACAGTCTAGTGGGAGAGGCAGAACAATCAAAAATCACACAGGAGTGAAGACTTACAACTATGATCAGTGCCCAGAGGAAAAACCACTAAGTCATGAGAATATCTAATGGAGAATAGATAGGTTAGGGAGAGCAAAAAAGCTCCCAAGAGAAAGACGAGCAGTCCAGACAAAAGAAACAGCTCACAAACAGCTGTTTCTTTACACAAAGAAAATGCATGGAAGTTGGGCGGGGCGGGGGGGGGGGGGGGGG
>SJYC01008000.1:0-70403 GCA_006408675.1 Madoqua kirkii
GGGTGGAGGGGGGGGAGCAAAAAATAAGAATGGCTACACAAGCATATGCACATTACTACTTTTACACACACGCACACACACACACAAAGTAGAAGGAATATCAAAATACTGGGTTGGCCAGAAAGTTCATTCAGGGTTTCCATAAGATCAAACTTTCTGGCCAATCCAATATTAAAAGTGGTTATATCTGGTTGAGATTCCAAGGTGGCCCAGTGATAAACAATCCACCTGCCAAGCAGGAGACACAGAGATCTTCCCTGGGTCAAGAAGATCCCTTGGAAAAGGAAATGGCAACCCACTATTCTTGTCTGGAAAATCCCATGAACAGAGGAACCGGTGAGCTACAGTCCATGGGTTTGCAAAAGAGTCAAACACAACTGACTGACTAAAGAATCACAACAAATATCTGGTTGGGATGACATTCATCCTTACCACCATTTCTTTTTTTCCTGTTTTATGTTTCTTGTTTTATGTTTCTTTTTGTAGTAATTGTGTAAATATGAAGATAAAGTATGAAATAAGACAAAAAACTGCATGGTTGCCTATTGATGTTATACCCATTTGCATGTGTGGGATGTGGTGTCATCCAAGTCAGTCCCATCCCAGGGTCAGCTCTAAGTGGCCTTACCTAGAGGAAAAAGTTCATAGTAGTTACAAACTCCAGAGTAAGCTGTGTTTTCTCACTTGCATATCTTTAGTTACAAATGACTATTTACCTGTCAGCTGGGCTGAGAACACCCATAGGTTTTCCTTTGAAGTGAACCTCTTGGATTTAAAGAGATTTTTTTTTTAAGCTGTTGAAGGTTTGCTTGATCTAAAGTCTCAGAGACGTTTGAAGTTGTGACTTAATGGAAGATTATTTTTATTCACAGTGATCAAGCAGTTAATGAGATAAAGTAGTGAGGAGACAAGCTTAATAGAATATGTGGTTGCGCCGCATGTTAATCTTTATAAAAGGCAAAATGGAAATAACAGGAAACCAGGAAGAAATTGGGACAGATGGCTGAACAGCTCAAAGATAGGAAAATCAACTCTCCCCTGCACAGGCTTTCTAAAGTAAACCCCTCTCAGGCTGAGTTCAGTAAATAATAATAATAAAAAAAGAGACAACAAGAAGATGGAGAGTCAGGATGGAAATTTTCCTGGTGGCTGTTCTTTGAGACTTTCCCCTAACCCTTCCTCCATCCCTGCCCCAGCCCTCCTCTGAAGGGCAAAACGGACCTGGAGCAACTGCAGGTCTTCAATACGGAAAGAACATAAATAGTAAATAAAGCAGTCATCTACCTCAATGGCTCATCATGCACCATTCTAACTCCAGAAGTAATAATCAGCTGATGGTGCATCTCCAGGCTGGATGATTCAGCAGCAGTGCACTGGGGAGGCCAGTGAAGCAGATGCAGACAAGGGGAAGAGAATGTCAACTTCATCTACTCTCTGTGTTGACTGAGTCTCATTATTATTTGTTGTTGTTATTGTTTGCTTCTTTTTCAAGCCGGGAGAGAAAAATTCTGAATACCATTGCAGTCAGAAAACTGCCCGGTGGCCACAGAGGAGAAAAGGAAATGTGTCATTAAAGGGTATCCTTTTACCCCACTAAGATGGAGGTGGACCCAAGCGTGGATGCCTGTGGTATTTAAAGTAGCCAGTGGAAATCATTTGGGGAAAATGGCAAAGACACATTTCTCATTGGGTCCTTCGGGAGCCATCTGCATCTTACTCCTTTGGGATGCTTGCTTAAAATCCAGGTTCCTGCACCCAGACAGCTACTGATTCCTTGGGACCAAGGAGCTGCACTTTTCAAACATTTAAAAGATATTTTCACTCTGTATCTCATCTCCAATATCTAAAGTCCTTGAAAATCTATAATTCTCCTGGGTCTGGTTACAAATGGATTTAGAAACTAGAGTTAATGTTATACTGGGCTTTATTTCCAGAATCCACCTTGGCAGAGGGGCAACCCTGCAAGGAAAATACTCTGGTTTCTACCTTCTGTACCTCCATCCCATCAACACAGAACGAGGAGTTAGTTTCAGGGTTGGGGTCTTTGTGGACCATGCAAATAATATGAGGTCACAAAAGGGAAAGCTGGTGGTATAACCCACAGGAGAGAGCTCACCTGATCACCTCATGGAACTCAGACCCGGAGGTCTGAGATCTATTTTTTGTGTTTTTACAACTGAATATGCTGGATGGGCCAGGTGATGGGCTAGCATCACGTGGGGAGCCTTCAGCTGTCAGTGTCCTCAGTCCCTTTCTCCCCAGGCCATCAGCAGTACAGAGGAAGCTGACCTCATCTGAACTCCAGCAGGACAGTCAGCAGACAAACAGCAAGGAGCAAAGGAGAGCGAGACTCCTTGTCATTTCCCTTTGCCAATAGTAATTTGTCTTTCAGTCTGCCTTTTTAATTAGGAAAAAGCTCTTTAGAAGAACTGGAGATAGAGGTCTCAGTTCTTATTCCTCGCATTGAGGCAGCTTCAGACCTTGTCTTCTGTCTGTCTCTAGCCTAAAATACATTACTCTAGATGACTGTCCCTAGCTAGAGGCGGCTGGGGCGTGGGCACCCAATTACCTCTCCGAGTCCCAGCTCCTCCTGCCAGTTTCTGGCCGTAGGAATTTTCCTTTCTTGATCACAAGCTCAGTTATGCATTTAGAATTATGTTGGCTATACTTTATCCAACATTTCTAGGAGTTGTGTAGCGGGAGAAAGGGTTTTCTGGGCTCTCTTGCCTTATGTATTGCTGGAAATAGAAGTTCTCAAAACTGCATTCTTAGCAAGCATCGCAAAAGATTCGGATCTACACGCTGAAGTTTAAGGACATTGTAATCTTAGCAAGTAATGAGACTTCAGAGTTGTGTAACAGCAGTTTATACAATGTTTTCATATTCATTTATTTCATTTCATCCTTGTAACAACCTTGCAGAATAAGCAGAACTGGTATTTTTATTCCCAGCTCTCTGGTGATAAAGCTTTGTCAGCCTAAGTTTCTTGCCTAAAGATATAAAAGTGGTTAAGGAGCAAAAACGAGGAGCTTCTGCTAACTGTTGCCTGGCTGCTGAAAGGTTAGAGCTTGGCCAGAGTACTCTCTCTATCCCCCATCCTATAAATCATCCACTCTACCTGATTTGAGGGGTCACTTTTTAGCACTTTAGGAAGCCTCAATGAGCCTCCCATTGTGGTCCAAGCAGTAGTGAGCTCACCGTGAGACATCAGCCACATCTCTGTTTCTGGGTTTGCATTTGGTCATTCTTCTTACAAACACATGCATTCTAAGACATCTGAGCACCTACAATTGCCTGAAAACAAACTAGAGACCTCATATCCAGCCTATATTTTTAATATTCTATAGGGAAGTTTTACTATGGACTTAACAGTGCAGTTTCAGACTGCTTCAAAGGGCGTTTAGCAAGCAATCATGTAACTAAAACAGTTTTCTGCTCTGCCTAATGTTAACAGAGTCTTCCCTTTCTACTTTGGAGAATGAAACTATCCCCTTTTCCTCCTATCTTTAGGGTTTACAGAGAATAAATGTCTTCCCTATAGAAGACATGCCAAGAATTTTTTCACAAGCACAAATTGCCATGAAAACTTAAAAGAATTAGTTTAAAGGAAAGTTAATTAATTTTATTTTAGTGTTGTTGTTCACCTGCCTTTGAAATTGCTGCCTTTTTCCCTTTAGGGCCAGACTGATTTCCTTTCGTTCCTTTAGCACATGGTAATTTGCATGAATGTGAAAACATTTTATCTACATTAATATTCTAGAACTTGAGTAGTCTGTGTAGTCCTGAAGACAATCAGGTCAGCCAGTATCCAACAGTAGTTACATGGCAGAACATATAACTGTTCATGCAATCAACAGAAAACTCAACTGCTGTCCTCCAAATAAGGGGGATTTATGTTCAATATGGACTTCCCAGGTGGCTCAGTGGGTTCGATTCCTGGGTCAGGAAGATCCTCTGGAAGAGGAAATGGCAACCCATGCCAGTATTCTTGCCTAGAAAACTCCATGGATAGAGGAGCCTGTTGGGGTACAATCCATGTGGTAGCAAAAAGTTGGACACAACAGAGCGACTGAGTATGCCTATGCTGAACATACCATCATGGAAAGCTCAAGTTATATCCTTAACTGAAGAGAGTTTAGCTAGAAAACAAGGTATAAGGTTTGACTCCATTCATGTAAATGCTTAGAAAGAAATAAATTTTGAGTATAAAAAGAAAAATCAAGAAGGTAAGAGGCTCTCATTTTAAAAAAAATTAAAAATATATCATTTCATAAGGGAAAAAGTGAAAGCACCTAGGTAATAATAACTTCAACAAGAATATCTAAGCCACCAACTAGTACCTAACTGATAAAGATCTAAAACTATCAGGAAAGGAGACAATACTACAAATTCTTTTTGAAAAATATTTGAGTTATCCTTCTTTCATATAGTTATCAAAATAATTTTCTTAATGTCTACATGTATTAAACTCTTACAAGGTATTAATCACAGTCCTAGCAGTGTTAACCAGAAAAAGAAAGAAAAAGAGCACTAAGCTGCAAAATCTGTAAGTCACAGCTGCTCCAGAATGTCTATAAAGCAAGACCCAGAGGCAACGATCTGATAGGGGTTTGGGCTTGAGCTCTATTTGTATAGAATTTAAATCAAGACAATGCCAGTAGATCATATTAAATAATGAGGGGAGAATGCATAACTAATGGAATGGAGATAGACCAACCCCCTCAATGCCTCTGATGTCCTGGGATAAGAAAATCCCAGTGGAGAAGACACTGACTCTGGCTCTGGGAAATAAAACTGGATTTTTGTCTGGTAGAAGGTTCTAGAAACTCAACAAGTTTTCAAAAATTTCTATAGAATCATTTTCAGCAATATAGTAGTTATAATGCCATGGATACAGCAACTACCTGATCCCTTCCTTTTAAAAGTTTACTTATTGAATCTAATTACATGTGGCCAACAGTTTAATTTTCCTCCAGTGCAGAGCTTCCCAAACTATCTGTGGTGAAAGACAAATCTGTTTTTACTCCTTTGTTTATTAACTTCCTTTCCATCAGAGGCTGATGACAGTAAGTGGCTTATTCTATATGTGACTCACCATGTGGGTTTTACATCATCCAACTGAACCAAACACTAACTAAAATAAAAGAAGTTACTGATCACATGCTTGGATGTCACAGCAGTAACAAACTGCTATAAAATTTTCTAAACACAAATTCTCCATCTCTCTTCTTTTCTTGACCTACTGCAATAACAATGCTGGTCCACATACCACAATTTAAGTAGTGCTGGTAAGAACCATACAGATTCTATCTCAATCTTTAAATATCTTTAGATAAGACACTGATCAAAAAATAGACACATTTAACCAAAAGACATAAACAATTTAAACAGAGCCAATACAACACAGACAATTTAAACCAAAATGCCCCGTTCCTCCTTTTTTTTACACTCTTTTCTCAGTTTAATTGACAAGTATCTTGACACAGCAAAGCAAGCTGTTTCCAAAAACTGCTGCTGTTCGTAACCACTCATTTTTGTGAATTACAATTTTCTCAATATTCTGCAATCCAAATAAGATAAATTGGATGTTGAGACTGAAAAATTAATAACAGTCATATACTCCTGCAGAGATGCTCTACAAAAAAATTTAAATTCCACTATAACATACATGACTGCAGTAGAGAGCCACGATGTACAATGGCCCTGAAACATCCTTCAAAAGTAAGCTGGATCAGCCTTTCAGAGGTTTGTGAGTTATTTAACGGCGAAACCCATTCTTTCCACTACATCAAGGAACATGCTGATTTACATATTCTGAGAAAAGCTGGAAAACTCTCTGCAAGGGTACCTCGTCACTTCTAATGCCTCAAACTCCCTAAATCCCTATATAGTGAATGCAGATGCCTTAACTTTTCACTACCCACCTGCTCCTCTCAACACACGCACACTTTTTAAGTGCATCCAAAATTTCTATTGTTTGCCTAGGAATGAAAGGCATCTAAGGCCTTCCATTTTCAGTCATGAGAGCTTTGTGTGGAGCATAATTTTTCAGTTCAAGACAACTAGCCATTGTGATTATAGCTAAAATAGAAGAGAAAGCTATTCTGAGGTATGGATGTGGGAGCGTTAACTAGAAACACGCGCTAGCTGAGGGACTAGTTTTATAGCCGATGACTCAGCAAGGAGAATTTAAAGTTGTACTTCAGCCAAAGTCAATGTTAGTACATCACGGATTCACACAATCACCTGAGAATACTGCAAGCAAAAATGTTAAATCTATCATTGCCATGGTTCTACAGAACAATCATGAACTCCCGCTGCCCCAAAACCTATGCCAGAACTTTAAAGCTCAAAGCAAATCGGATAAGGCTCCCGCAATCCATCTGGTCATGTCAAACAAGTTTTTTCAGCTTGAGAGCCTAGACCATTTCATAGTATGAAAAGTGACTTGCTCACTCGGTCCAACTCTTTGTGACCTGTAATGGACTGTAACCCACCAGGTCCTTCTGTCTAGAAATTCTCTAGGCAAGAATACTGGAGTGGGTAGCCATTCCCTTTTCCAGGGTATCTTCCCCACCCAGGGATTAAAGCAGGTGGATTCTTTACCACTGAGCCACGAGGGAAGCCCATTTCATAGGATATTCCTTGTTAAAAATGTAACTTTTTTTTTTTAGGATAACTGCATAAATGACTTAAACAAGCACTGAAATGGATACTTTCAATGGCTTGACCGAATGGTGTATAAACCACATCTCAATTAAGTATGTTAAAAGTAAAAATAATAAAATAAAACAAACTCAACTCCTGTGTCCTAGCCTGAAATTCATAGGTAGTTGGTGAGTAATAGAGTTTAGGAGCTCACAATTTTTTGTACAGAACCTAGCAATTCTTTTGAGGACCAATGTTGAGACTAGACATCCTAAATTATATCCCAGAATTTAGCTGGGCCATCAGACAGCATTAGCCTGAGTTACATCTTTAATCATTTTACTGAGATGCTGTCACTAAGGAATGTAACTATCAGGGAATGCCACCATCAGGAAATGCCACTCTTTTAAGATGGTAAGTTAGCATTCAACACTTTTCATTAGAGCAAAGAGGAACTGCGTAATTTAAAATGTCTCTCTCTCTCTATATATATATATACACACACACACATACTCAAGAACCAAGAAAATACTCTCCTCTTCTAAGAAACTGTTATGTTTGTTTATGATTTTCACACATAATTTGACTGATATTACTTCCTCTTTTAATTTACTTGCGAGGAAGCTCAGAGTCTTCCCAATATAGCTCAGTTGGTAACTAATCCAGGTGCAATTCAGGAGACCCTGGTTCGATTCCTGGGTCAGGAAGATCAGCTGGAAAAGGGATAGGCTACTCATTCCAGTATTCCTGGGCTTTCCTTGTGGCTCAGCTGGTAAAGAATCTGCCCACAATGCGGAAGACCTGGGTTCAATCGCTGGGTTGAGAAAATTCCCTGGAGAAGGGAAAGGCTACCCACACCAGTATTCTGACCTGGAGAATTCCAGGGGGTCCATGGAGTCGCAAAGAGTCAGATACAACTAAGTGACTTTCACTCACTCACTCAGAAATTTCAGAAGCCAAAAGTTCTTCCAACTAGAGTGACTATAAAGGAGTTAATGGCTTATTTTCAATCATAATTTCTATCTTCTCTGGTCTTAATATCTTTTTTGCATGTTTCATCTTATAGGAAACATTCTTATTTGCTGCAAAGCTTTGCAAAGTGGCAGTTTCACAGGCAATGAGGTTTATCTGAGGCATAATTATTACAAGTTACGTTGCCTCAAATTTTATATGAAATAAGACAATAAAAATAAATAAGCACATATAGACACAAATACATGGAGAACCTATATCGTAAAAACTCCCATTAAACATCAATGTTATCTTCTAAAAAACTGGAAATGAAAGGATAACCAAATAAAAACATAGTCTATCTATCTACTTGAGCAAGAGCATTATGGTACAGCCTTCAATTAATGAAGGGGATGAATTAAGGTAGTCCCCAGCATTGTAGCCCTATAAGATACTAGGAATCTGGTGTCAATTTATTAGTAGGCCGACTTGCCACTAAATGGCAGAAAAACCTTCCCCAGACTCTGAAGATTCCAGTTATCCCACATACCGGTATGATTGAGGCTAGGATCGGAAGCGGAGTACAAATGTGGAATATAGAAGTCTTTGATACCCACAGGGAGTTAAGGTTGGTTACACTAAACAGAAAGCTTTGGGATTCTAAAGAGACCCTTTATTAATTCTACATTTACCCTCCATTCAGAATTTATTCTAAGTGTAATGAGAAGCCATTAGAGAGTTTTTAGCAGGGGTGTTGACCTGATCTGGTAAAAGTTTTAAAATTATTTTTCTGAGAGTCTTCTGGGAAATAGACCAATGTAAGGGGGCAAGGATAGAACAGGGTGGTCTGGAGTCTGCGGTGGAAGTCCTGACAAGAGATAATGATGCTCAGAAGGCACAGGAGGAGAGTAGAAGAGTTGGTGAGAAGTGGCTGGATGTATCTTGTAGGTAGAGTTGAACAGAGTTGCTACTGGACTGACTGAACTCCAGTTTCACCAGTTTATTAAACCCTCAGGTTCTGACGCTTATGCCAGAGCCTACAGTGATAAATAAGATTTGATCACAGCTCTCCATGAGCTCGCAATTGACAATGGTGAGTTAGACTGTTGTCAATTTAAATTGTTTTCTAAAAATCTAAGACATAATGCCTTTATGTTAATAATTTTTAAACATAAAAATTAATAATTTCCCATAAAATATAACTTAAACATAACAAGAGAAGACAGTGAAAATATAAACAGAAAAATACCTTTTTAAAAATTAAATCACCCAGATGTAGAGAACAAATATATGGATACCAAGGGGATAAAATGAATTGGGAGATTGGCATTGACATATATACATTACTGATACTATATATAAACTAGATAACTAATGAGAACCTGCTGCCTAGCACAGGGAACTCTACTCAGTGCTCTGTGGTGACCTAAATGGGAAGGAAATCCAAAGAAGAGGGGATATATGTATACGCACAGCTGATTCATTTTGCGGTACAGCAGAAACTAACAGCATTGTAAAGCAACTATACTTCAATACAAGTTTAGATAAATAAATAAAAATTAAAATCAAGGCTTCCCTGGTGGCTCAGTGGTAAAGAATCCACCTGCCAATGTAGGAGACACAGGTTCGATCCCTGATCCGGGAAGATCCCATATACTAGTTGAGCCTGTGCTGTAGAGCCCAGGAACTGCAACTACTGAGTCCATGTGCCGCAACTACTTAACCCCTGCACCCTAGAGCCTGTGCTCCACACAGGAGAAACAGCAGCAGTGAGAAGCCTGCCCAGCACGGGAGAGTAGGCCCCTCTCGCAGCAGCTAGAGAAAAAGCCCATGCAGCAACAAAGACCTGGCACAGCCAAAAATAAATAAAATGATTTTCTAAAATTAAAATTAAATCAACATTTATACATATACACAGAACCAGCAAGCCAAGACTGCTGAAAGCAAATTTCCCCCATTTTAAGAAATAATCTCATATAAACTATTGAAGAAAATAGAAAAAAGCAGCAAACTCTCCAGTTCTTCTATGAGACAAAACCAACCTTATCTGAAAACAGATGAAGAATAGTTGAGAAAGGAAAAAAATACAGCCAACTCACCAGACTATAAATATAAAATTAATTTTTGAAAACAAAGTTGGCAAACTAAATCCAATAACATTAACCCTCTAAATTATACCACATAAAAATATTAATTCAAAGTGGATCATATACATTTGATATAAAACAAAATTATAAAGCTTCTAGAAGAAAACAAGAGAAAATTTTTACAACCTTGAGGTCAATAATAGTTTTTAGATAGATAGAATGCATGAGACAAGTCATTTTTAAGACTTATAAACTGAACTTCAAAATTAAATGATTTTGATTTTTAAAAGACAGCATTTTAGAAAATAAAAAAGCAAGTTACAGACTAGAAGAAAATATTCCAAAAACATATATGAGATAAAGAACTTGTAATCAGAATATACATAAAAAACACTCTAACTCATTAATATGAAAACAATCTAGGGACTTCCTTGGTGGTTCAGTGACTAAGACTTCATGCTCCCAATGCAGAGGGCCTGGGTTCAATCCCTGGTCAGGGAACTAGATCCCACATGCTGCAACTAAGGATCCCACATACTGCTCAACCAAAAAAAAAAAAACAATAACATTAAGTATATACATATATATATATATATATAATAGGACAAAACTTTAAACATACACATCATAAAAAATATGTACAAATGGCTGAGAAGCTCATGAAAAGGAAAACTCATCAGTCACCAGGGAAATGCCAATTAAAACTCATAATGAGCTATCATGACACATATTAGAATAGATACATTTCAAAACTAATCATATCAAGATGTAAAGGCAAGGATATAGAGCAACTGAAATGCCCATGGACTGCTGATAAAAATGTAAAATAGTATATCCATGTTAGAAAATAACTTGGCAAGTTTTTAAGTAAATATTGACCTACAATATAATCCAGCCATTCTACTCCTAGGTGTTCACCCAAGAAAAATGAAAATGTATGTCCATACAAAGATTTGTATATGAACCTTCATAACAACTTATTTTTAAGAGCCAAGCACTGCAAACAACCCAAATGTCCATCAACAAGTAAGTGGATAATATAAAGGATATGCCACTCAGCAAATAAAAGGAATGAAAGGTAGATTTAACTATAGACACCCTATCATTGCAAGTTAGCAATTAATTAAAACAATTAAAGGAAAGAAGATTATGACCATTTGTTTATGTGGAAAAAGAACCTTCTAAGGTTCAATATCCATTCAGACATTAAAAATAAAGTAGCAAACTAAGAAAGAGAAAGACACCACCTTAATCTTATAAATAGTATCTTCAAACAACAACCTATATAATAATAGTTTTTAGATAGATAGAATGCATGAGACAAGTCATTTTTAAGACTTATAAACTGAACTTCAAAATTAAATGATTTTGATTTTTAAAAGACAGCATTTTAGAAAATAAAAAAGCAAGTTACAGACTAGAAGAAAATATTCCAAAAACATATATGAGATAAAGAACTTGTAATCAGAATATACATAAAAAACACTCTAACTCATTAATATGAAAACAATCTAGGGACTTCCTTGGTGGTTCAGTGACTAAGACTTCATGCTCCCAATGCAGAGGGCCTGGGTTCAATCCCTGGTCAGGGAACTAGATCCCACATGCTGCAACTAAGGATCCCACATACTGCTCAACCAAAAAAAAGAAAAAAAAACAATAACATTAAGTATATACATATATATATATATAATAGGACAAAACTTTAAACATACACATCATAAAAAATATGTACAAATGGCTGAGAAGCTCATGAAAAGGAAAACTCATCAGTCACCAGGGAAATGCCAATTAAAACTCATAATGAGCTATCATGACACATATTAGAATAGATGCATTTCAAAACTAATCATATCAAGATGTAAAGGCAAGGATATAGAGCAACTGAAATGCCCATGGACTGCTGATAAAAATGTAAAATAGTATATCCATGTTAGAAAATAACTTGGCAAGTTTTTAAGTAAATATTGACCTACAATATAATCCAGCCATTCTACTCCTAGGTGTTCACCCAAGAAAAATGAAAATGTATGTCCATACAAAGATTTGTATATGAACCTTCATAACAACTTATTTTTAAGAGCCAAGCACTGCAAACAACCCAAATGTCCATCAACAAGTAAGTGGATAATATAAAGGATATGCCACTCAGCAAATAAAAGGAATGAAAGGTAGATTTAACTATAGACACCCTATCATTGCAAGTTAGCAATTAATTAAAACAATTAAAGGAAAGAAGATTATGACCATTTGTTTATGTGGAAAAAGAACCTTCTAAGGTTCAATATCCATTCAGACATTAAAAATAAAGTAGCAAACTAAGAAAGAGAAAGACACCACCTTAATCTTATAAATAGTATCTTCAAACAACAACCTATAGCAAACAGAATAGTTAATGAAGAAAAACTCAGAAATGTTTCCTTTCAAGTCAGAAACAAGCCAAGGCTGTCCCATCTTTTCAACACTGAACCAAAGGGCAGACAACTCAGTAAGAAATAAAATGTGTAACATTGGAAAGGAAAAGTCGCTGTTATTATTCCTAAGCGATGACATTGTAAACACAGAAAACCCAAATTATTCTATCAAAAAACTATTAGAACAAATTTACAAAATCAGAAACTTGCTAGACATAAGATCAGTTTCTTTAAAAGTTTGTTCCAATATACCAATAAACAATCAGAAAACTATAAAAGAAAATTGTTGATTCACAAACTCAGTATCCTCCCGGATGAAATCTGAAACTGATCCCCATATATGGAAGGCAAGGAGAGATGGAGGAAAGAGATGGACCACTTCAGATTGGCAGGTGACTGATTTAGTAATCAAGAGAACTTACTTATGAAGCTCGTTTTGGGCAGCTGCAAGACTGAGTATATCTCCATACAAGCTCACCAGAATCTTAAAAATTTCTATAGAGGCCCTAATTGGATTTGGTCACATATACCACACATACCAACACCTTATTCTCTCAAGGCCATGTCCCTGAGACAGTTCTTAATGTTGGAATGATGGACAGAAAATGCATTCCAAGAACAGGAGGGACAGTTGAGGAGCCTTCAATTTTCCAGGTCCAGCTTGTGGATCAACTGGTGGTTATATTTTCTCATGATCTCCTCCAACAGAAATATGCTGTTGCCCATCACAGAAAAGTGAGAACATGGACATGGGGAAGGGGGGGAGGAAGGAGAGGGTAGGACAAATGGAGAGAGTAACATGGAAACACATACACTACCATATCTAAAATAGACAGCCAATTGGAATTAAAGGGAACTCAAATCGGGGCTCTGTGACAACCTAGAGGGCTGGGATGTGGTGGGAAGTGGGAGGGAAGTTCAAGAAGGAGGGGACATGGAAATACCTACGGCTGACTCATGTTGATGTTTGGCAGGAACCAACACAATACTGTAAAGCACTTATCTTTCAATTAAATATAGGCACATTTAAAAGAAAGAATTCTGAAAAAAAAATAGATAAAATACTCTTTTGCTTAAAAAAAAAGGAAAAATGAGAATGAGAGTGTAGTCAGGAGATTGATATGAAAATCCTCGTAGTTCAGTATGCATAAAAATCATACTTTCTCCTGAAGGCAAGCTCTTGGCTCTGAGGAGTCTTATGTAGCGGGAACAACAGCCAGATTTGTGTGGTAGGAAGTTACCCACAGCTGCAGAACTGGCAAGAGTAAGCCAGGCCACAAATTCCATCTGAACTATGAACACATTCTTCAGACATTCTAAAGGTGAAATAATAAGCAGCTCAATCCAACAAGATGAAATTTTCATTAACAACAACCAAATGCTGCCTTTTGAATCAAAAAGGAATTTATGCAAATATGAGACCTGATAACAGTTTGTGAAATAAAGATTTGAAGGATGCAGGGAATGACAAGCTTATTAGGAACTCGCAGTGGGTGATAGCTATTGGGAAAGCTATTAGGAAATTCTGAATTAAAGAGAAAAGAGAAAAGATGAAAAAGAGGGTCTCCTCTGGTGGTCCAGTGGTTAAGACTTTCCCATCCAATGCAACGAGCATGGGTTTGAGCACTGGTCAGGAAGCTAAGATCTCACATGCCTTCACATCCAAAAAATGAACACATAAAACAGAAGCAATATTGTAACAAAGTTTTAAAAAGGCTTTCAAAAAGGTCCACATCAAAAAAAAAAAAAACAACAACAAAAAACAGATGATGGACTTCCCATGTGGCTCAGTGGTAAAGAATCCACTCGCCAATGCAGGAGACATGGGTTCAATCCCTGGTCCAGGAAGATCCCACATGCCATGCAGCAACTAAACCCATGCACCACAGCTATTGAGCCTGTGCTCTAGAGCCCAAGAGTTGCGACTACTGAGCCCATGGGCCACAACTACCGAAAGCCTGTGTGCCCTAGAGCCCATGCTCCGCAACAAGAGGAGCCACAGCGATGAGAACCCCGTGCACCATGATGGAGTAGCCCTCACTCTGCAGCTAGAGAAAAAGCCCGAGCAGCGACAAAGACCTGGCACAGTCAGAAATAAATTAATTAATGTTCTTAATGAAAAAAGAAAATCTCATGGCCTCTCCAGTAACACGCTAGGCTATGATGTCCTGTTTTGAACACTGTAGCTACATTTTAAGAAGTGACATTAGACATCAGCATACAGAGAGTTGAGAATGGAGGAGCAGATGACCATAAATGTTTCTGATGCTCGTCCCATGGAGAGGAACACCTATGTCCCTTCTCATCTGAGTTGGCTCTGTGACTTCTATGATTAATAGAATGTAGCTGACTCTCTAACAGTTCCTAGGCCCAGACTTTAAGAAACTCGGCAGCCTTTGCTTCTTCCTGGATCACAGAACTACTATGTAAAATGGCCATCTAACCAGAGGCCACCATGCTGGGAGGAAGCCCAAGCAAAGGGAACGGCCTTGTGGAAAGACAGAAACTCAGCCAGTCTCAAGACATTCCAGGAGCAAGCCAATCAACTTCTGGCCTGGTCCATACCAGAGCCAGACAATGAAGAAGGAATTTAGCACAGTGGGCCCAAGTCAAACCAGCCCTACTCACAATTTGACTGTAACTACATGAGAGATCCAAACAAGAACCAGCCAAGTGGGTTCAGCGATCCTACAGATTCATGAGATATAACAAAAGCCTAATCACCATTGTATATATTATACCTTAAGTAAGTATTAGTATATTAAAAAGTGATTCTAACCATTGAGTTTGTTATATAACAATTGAGACAAAACTTGAGGTTCCTTGTCTCCAGGTCACTTCCTGCTATCTGAGGAATGATTAAAAGAATCACGTATATTTAGCCTGGAAAGGAACACTTTAGAAATGGATAATAACCATCTTCAAATATTTGAAACTCTGGCATGTGAACTAGAAAAGAGTTTTAGTCTCTGAAGGACAGACCTAGGACCAAGATCAGATGATACAGGGAAGGAGCAAAAATTAGGTTCCTAGAAAGAACATTCCAATAATCAGCATGGTACAAGAATGAAAACTGCATTATCATGATATTGGAAACAACTTTCTATGGATAATGTTCAACTGAATAGACATTTTTCCGTAGAAGAAATGTGAATGGCCAAGTGGCACGTGAAAAATACTCAACATCCCTAATTATCAGGGAAATGCAAATCAAAACCACAAAGAGCTGTGACCTCACACCTGGCAGAATGATTATCATCAAAAAGAATACAAATAACAAATGTTGGCAAGGATATGGTGGTAGAAATGTAAACTGGTGCATCCACTGTGGAAAACAGTATGGAAGTTTCTCAAAAAACTAAAAAGAGAACTACCATCTTACCTAGCAATTCTACCCCTGGGTATATATAAAAATAAAAAGGAACAGAAGCATTAATTCAAAAAGATAGATGCACCCCAATGTTCCCAGCATCATTATTTAAAATTGTCAAGATATGGAAGCAATCCAAGTGTCCATCAACAGATGAATGGAGAAGGAAGATGTAGTGTAAACATATATAGCGGCCATAAAAAAACAATGAAATGTTGCCATTTGCAGCAACATGGATGGACTTATGCTGTGAAATAAGTCAGACAGAGAAAGCAAATACTATATGATGTCACTTGTATGTAGAAGCTAAAAAAGTATAACAGATTAGTGAATATCATAAAGAAGCAGATTCATTGATACAAAAAATAAATTAGTGATCACTAGGAAACTTTCCTGGTGGCTCAGAGATTAAAGCGTCTGCCTCCAATGTGGGAGACCTGGGTTCGATCCCTGGGTCAGGAAGACCCCCTGGAGAAGGAAATGGCAACCCACTCCAGTATTCTTGCTTGAAGAATCCCATAGACTGAGGAGCCTGGTGGGCTGCAGTCCATGGGTCACAAAGAGTCAGGTACGACTGAGTGACTTTACTTACTTACTTAGTGGAGAGAAGGAAGAGAGGAGAGGATAATAAAGAGGAAGGGGATTAAGAAGGACAAACTATTACATACAAAATAAGCTAAAATATATATCGTTACAACACAGGGAATATAGCCAATATTTTATGACTATAAATGGAGTATAAAAATTCACCTTTAAAAACTGTGAATCACAATATTATACATCTGTAACTTACATAATATTGTACAGCAACTACACTTCAATAATAGATAAAAGACTAGAAGTATGACCAGGTGGCTGTGTTCATACTATGTGTTTCAGAGAGGTGGCAACTAAACTTGTAGGTATCTGTGTGAGCTAAAAGTAGCTTCTGTTGTTGTTGGTTAGTTGCTAAATCGTGTCTGATTCTTTTGCAACCCCACGGACTGTAGCCCTCCAGACTCTTCTGTTCATGGGATTTCCTAGGGAAGAATATTGGAGTGGGTTGTCTTCTTGTTCTCCAGGGGATCTTCTCGCCCAGGGATGGAAGTGATGTCTCCTTCATTAGCAGGTGTATTCTTTACCAGTGAACCACCAGGGAAGCCCAAAAGTAGCTTAGGTATTCTCAATCCCTTCTCTTTGAAAATACTGACTTACAAGGCAATAAAATTCTGTGGGCTTGACTCCAGCTTACTCTAAGCTTAAATAAGACAAATTTCTTAGATCATACATGTATTCTATTTGTAAGATATATGCAAAAGTGAACAGCAAATATTGTCAGGAACCTCTTCTAGTATTTAAGCAAACCACTTTGTGGAAATGCTATAAGACTGGAAGAAACAATCCTTCAACTCTTTCACCTACATTAGATAACTACTTCCCTACATCTGATGACTTACTATAATTCAGAAACTGCACTAGTCATTTTAGAGTATTCTCTTATTTGTGCCACACAAAACTCTAAGATAAGGTCTAATCTCTAGTTCACACACTGAGAAACTGAGGCACAGAGAGGTTAAGCAAACTGCCCAAATGCACAGCCAATAAATCCAAAACTCTTACCCAGCTGGCTGCTTGCCTGGGCAGATTGAAGAATCCTACTCACAGAAAGCAATGACTTTGCTCTGTGTTCCTTAGAAGCTCCACCCATACCTGTTTCTTGGTGTCCAATAATCTTCTCATTTGATTACCAAATGGGTGATTCACTTCTTGTGTTAGAAAAAGCAGAAAGGAGAATAGATTGAGAATGAAGTACCTCTCTTAATATAGAGGTGCAGTTATATGGTTGCTCCAAGGTAGAGTTTAGGACAAAATTGCTAGCCACCTTTCCAGATTTCTTCCCTCAAATGCAGGTTACATCACAATTCAAATGCCATATAGCATAGCTCCACCTCCGTGAAAACTAGAAAATAAATTGTATTAATCCAAGGAGAGCAAACAATACAAAGCTAATCATTATTGAAAAGAAAGTGAAGCTGATGGAGGCCCAGTTATGTCAGAACTCTTTGCAACCTCATGGACTGTAGCCCACCAGACTCCTCTGTCCATGGGATTCTCCAAGCAAGAATACTAGCGGGTAGCCCTTCCCTTCTCCAAGGAATTTTCCTGATCCAGGGGTCAAACCCAGGTCTTCTGGATTGCAAGAATATGCTTTATTGTCTGAGCCACCAGGGAAGCCCAAATTATTACCAGGTCTCTCCATTTAAAACAACAATGACCAAAAGAAAAAAAAAACACACACTTAAAAAAAATCTTCCCTAGAAATCAGATAAACCAAACATGCCGTTGCCATATTCAAGAGTCAGTCTACAAAATAAGGCAAGCTCTCCTTCAGAAAGATGTAAAGTCCACTTGGGAGCTCAAATAGGCTTTTCATCAAAGTACTGATATTAAAAAGTACTGAGAAAACTATCAGTTAGAATGCTTTATGTATTAGTACATATTTAAAAATCATATCTGGATCTTTCTTCATTCCTAGAGTCACAGGGTGCACGGGAAGTTTACATGGGAGGATACACAGTTATTTGTAGCAGTATTTTCAGCAGGGGCTTGGACCAAACGACCCTTCAAGGTGACACAGTATTTTTCGAGTCCACAAGCTGTGTTTATATCCAATCCCAGCTCAGACAAGCTTCACTAACCACAGAAGTTGGGATAGAAGCCAGATGCATCCCACACATCCCTGTGGTCCTCCAGCCTTCTGGCAAACTCCGGGACCAGATTGGAAAATCTGTGCCTGGTGTGGGGGCCAAGTTTGGCGTGATCCGGGGAAGATTTATACAGCTTTGGTTGGAGTCCACATGGTATGTGCTACTTTGGCCAAGTTCAGCTTTGGGGTTTCTGACTCATTTGAAGTGAAATGTATCAGGTGGGGACAGATGGGTTCCCTGATAGGGATCAGAAGGGTCTCCTCCAAATACTGTGGGACCCCAAGACAACCGAATGGCCCACTTCTCTACTTGAAATCCTGGAAACATGCAGCGCGGGTGGTGTCAGTGCAAAGGAGCTGTAGGGACACGTGCTTCCAGGATTCGCCAAAAATAAAAATAAATGGCTTTTAATTTCTGAAGGGAGAAAGGCTGGATTGATTTTACAGGCTCTCCTCTAAACAGCAATTTACATGCTGAAACTGTAAAGCTGAGGGTAAAATATCCCTTCCAGGTGATTTGAAATCCGTTGATTAATTTCAGGTTGATGACCTTGGTCCCCTACAACAATAGAACTTTAATTCATCTCACTCAGGCTGTCTCTAACTAGTTTTCAACAATCACTAAATAACCAGCAAGTGGTGGCTATTTGGTGCATAGAATCCCTATTAATAAATACAAATGAAATGAAGCATATCAAAAGAACGTGAATCCGGTACCAAACTAAATAGGATTTTCTCTGAGAGCAAAATGCATCCCCATCAGAAACATCTCAGATACTGTAAGGCAACTCTGCTCAATAGATAGAAATAAAAGGAAATGGATAAACAACAAGGTTCTACTGTACAGCACAGGGAACTATAGTCAATATCCCATGATAAGCCATAATGGAAAAGAATATAAAGAAGAATGCATATATGTGTGTATATATATATGTATAATTGAATCACTTTGCTACATCAGAAATACAATATTGTAAATCAACTAATCAACTATACTTCAATAAAATAAATTTAAAAAAATAAAAAGACACAAATATAAGCCACTATGTAATTTTAAAATTCTCGAGTAGCCACATTAAAGGTGGAAATTCATTTTTAAACTATTTTTATTTAACACAATATATCTAAAATATTATCATTTCAACATGCAATCAATATAAAATGTTTCATGAGATTTTTCACATTCTTTTTCCATGTAAATCTTTGAAATGCAGTATGTATCTCACACTGAAAGTGTGAAAGTGTTAGTTGCTCAGTTGTGGCCAACTCTGCAACCCCATGGACTGTAGCTTGCCAGGCTCCTCTGTCAGTGGAATTCTCCAGGCAAGAATACAGGTATGGGTAGCCCTTCCCTTCTCCAGGGGATCTTCCTGACCAGGGATCAAACCCACGTCTTCTAGATTGCAGGCAGATTCTTCACCATCAGATCCACCAGGAAAGCCCATCTCACACTGAACAGCATCTCAGTTCAGACTTCCTGCATTTCAAACGCTCAAAAGACCCATGTGACTAGTAGCTACCATTAATGGGCAGTATAGCTCTAAGGTAATAGCCACCCTAAATGTCTTTCTGTAAACAAATATTATGGTTAGCTCAGACACGAGTTATAACAAGATGAATAATAGTTTTGATCTCACAGAAATGGCACCATTTGGGAGCCAGTGTAATAGCAGGCCATAGGCTGTCTGAGAAAAGCCTGCTGAGGTGGTTATCTGCCTGCCTCAGTTTCCTCATCTATGATGAAGATAAGAGCTCTAGCTATCTCATATGGCTCAGTGATTTAATTAGGGAGCACAAGTAGAGTGTTTGAACCATTTCTGGCATATCGTAGCAGTCAACAGATCCTGGCAAGAAGAGTCCTTGAGGGCAAGAACTGTTCCTTATTCATCACCTTTAAGTCCCAGTATCTCTCTTGGGCCCGGTAAATGTTTTCTTCTAAGCCCTTAAGAGTGGTAAGATGCTGTGACCTGCCGCTGGGACCCGGCTTCCAGAAAGAAAGGGAATTTAACTCGGGCTACTGGGTGTGCTGCAGCAGACAGCCCTCATCTATCCTCTTCCTAATGGAATTGCCCCAACCGAAGACCAATGGCTTACTTAAACCCAAGCACTTTTTTCCAGGGTAGTTTACTTACAATAGGACTATCAGGCAGGCACCTCCTCCCTCATCCCTTGGACATGCTTACGCATGGACTTCTCCACCCACCCTCTGCTGCATCCTTCCCCTCTGTCCTAAGATCCAAAAGGCTCTTCCTACTAAACACCCTGCCTGTTAACACGCAAGCCACAGAACCCAACTGGTGATGGATGATAAGAAACAGGAACTGTTCTGTTGAAAGCAGAGTTAAGATGGTGAATAAACAATAATGGTCAGGAAGATCCCTTAGAGAAGGAAATGGCAGCCCACTCCAGTACTCTTGCCTGGAAAATTCCACAGATGGAGGAGCCTGGTAGGCTACCGTCCACGGGGTCACAAAGAGTCAGACACGGCCGAGTGACTGCACTTTCACTTTCTTTCACTTTCACTTTCTTTTTCCATGTAAATCTTTGAAATGCAGTATGTATCTCACACTGAAAGTGTGAAAGTGTTAGTTGCTCAGTTGTGGCCAACTCTGCAACCCCATGGACTGTAGCTTGCCAGGCTCCTCTGTCAGTGGAATTCTCCAGGCAAGAATACAGGTATGGGTAGCCCTTCCCTTCTCCAGGGGATCTTCCTGACCAGGGATCAAACCCACGTCTTCTAGATTGCAGGCAGATTCTTCACCATCAGATCCACCAGGAAAGCCCATCTCACACTGAACAGCATCTCAGTTCAGACTTCCTGCATTTCAAACGCTCAAAAGACCCATGTGACTAGTAGCTACCATTAATGGGCAGTATAGCTCTAAGGTAATAGCCACCCTAAATGTCTTTCTGTAAACAAATATTATGGTTAGCTCAGACACGAGTTATAACAAGATGAATAATAGTTTTGATCTCACAGAAATGGCACCATTTGGGAGCCAGTGTAATAGCAGGCCATAGGCTGTCTGAGAAAAGCCTGCTGAGGTGGTTATCTGCCTGCCTCAGTTTCCTCATCTATGATGAAGATAAGAGCTCTAGCTATCTCATATGGCTCAGTGATTTAATTAGGGAGCACAAGTAGAGTGTTTGAACCATTTCTGGCATATCGTAGCAGTCAACAGATCCTGGCAAGAAGAGTCCTTGAGGGCAAGGACTGTTCCTTATTCATCACCTTTAAGTCCCAGTATCTCTCTTGGGCCCGGTAAATGTTTTCTTCTAAGCCCTTAAGAGTGGTAAGATGCTGTGACCTGCCGCTGGGACCCGGCTTCCAGAAAGAAAGGGAATTTAACTCGGGCTACTGGGTGTGCTGCAGCAGACAGCCCTCATCTATCCTCTTCCTAATGGAATTGCCCCAACCGAAGACCAATGGCTTACTTAAACCCAAGCACTTTTTTCCAGGGTAGTTTACTTACAATAGGACTATCAGGCAGGCGCCTCCTCCCTCATCCCTTGGACATCTTACGCATGGACTTCTCCACCCACCCTCTGCTGCATCCTTCCCCTCTGTCCTAAGATCCAAAAGGCTCTTCCTACTAAACACCCTGCCTGTTAACACGCAAGCCACAGAACCCAACTGGTGATGGATGATAAGAAACAGGAACTGTTCTGTTGAAAGCAGAGTTAAGATGGTGAATAAACAATAATGGTCAGGAAGATCCCTTAGAGAAGGAAATGGCAGCCCACTCCAGTACTCTTGCCTGGAAAATTCCACAGATGGAGGAGCCTGGTAGGCTACCGTCCACGGGGTCACAAAGAGTCAGACACGGCCGAGTGACTGCACTTTCACTTTCTTTCACTTTCACTGTCACTGTGCCTTTCTCACAGTTTCTATTAACCCGGTCAATACACGGGCCACCTGTATACTACGCGTTGTGGATTGTCTCTGAGTCTTTGTCTCTTTGAGTCTTTCTACCAGCGGCTCATTTCTTCCAAGACACACAACCAAGCAATGACAGAAAGAACGAGAACAGCTGCAAGCACTGAGACTCTTTCAAGAAAGCCTCTTTCTTCTTTCGGTTATCCAGGACCCACGCACTGCAACCAGATGCACGCCGTCCCGAGCCCAAACCCCCATTTCTCTCCCATCTCGGACTCTCAAACTCTTAAATTTGCCCTTTACTTAAAAAAGTCAATGATTTCACCAAGAAAGTTTGATTAGTTTCTTTTACTTTCTGTAATGAAGTGCCATCCTTTTTACACTTGAAAGGATCTTTGTAATAATGCAACATTGATCTTTTGAATACAGATGAGCTAACCTAGATAATAGGATTTAGAGTGTGAGAGACTGGACTTGGGATGATATTTAAGGCTCCAGTGCCATCAAGTGGAATTGCAGCATAAGACATCTGCTTCCAGAGACATTGTCTGCCGCTGCATTAATAGATGGAGGATCATGTTCCCTCCCGCACAAGTTTTTATTTTGTTCAGCAGCTTCAGAGATGTCAATATGCTCTATCCCCAGATGTCTGTCAATCGGTGGTGGGTGAGAAGGCCGAGATCTGTCCTCTCCAGTCTGTAGCTTTCTAACCTGAAAGGTGGAGAACTGGGATTCAAAGTTGATACTAGAGGACAGTTCAACAAAACTTTAGGGAGAAAAAAAAGGTAAATCATTTATTCTAACAATACTATTTTGCACCAGGCTTAGGTAGAGACTGGGGCTTCCCAGATGACTCAGCGGTAAAGAATCTGCCTGCAATGCAGGAGACCTGGGCTCATTCCCTGGGTGGGGAAGATCCCCTGGAGCAACCCTCTCCAGTATTCTTGCCTGGAGAATTTCATAGACAGAGATGCCTGGTAGGCTACAGTCCACAGAGTCGCAAAGAGCTGGACTCCACTGAGCACACATGGGCACACAGGTGGAGGCTAAGGACGAAAGAATGAACTAAACCCAGCTCAAGCCCTTGAAGAGCTGACAAGGAGAGTCAGGGAAGGTTAGCTCTGGAAAACGGAGTGTATTTTGCAAGAAGTCACACGGTAGGTGGCTATTTTGCTACCTCTCCAGCCCTTAGAAAAATAGAGAGCTTTTTGATGGCCCCCACCCTCCAAGAGGGACTGAGTAGAAACAGCCTTATATGCAGTCTCACACACTGGGGTCACTCTCCCTCAGTCAGGGCCAAGGTCACGACTTCCCTGTAATGAACAATGTCAGATACAACGTCAAAACAAAGTAAAAAGAACTAATCATGAAAGATTTAGTCCAGTGACAAGTCCAGGAAGGAGCCAGGCTATCGTTTTATTTATGGTACATCTGAAATTTTCCATGTCTTATTTAATTAAGCCCAAATTTAGTTTGGGGAGCCATAACAGCAAAATCAAGTGAGATACTAATGGGAAAGTATTTAGAGCCAGAGATAGCCTGCTAAGTCGGTTCAGTCGTGTCCGACTCTGTGCGACCCAATGGACGGCAGCCCACCAGGCTCCCCTGTCCCTGGGACTCTCCAAGTAAGAACACTGGAGTGGGTTGCCATTTCCCTCTCTAATGCAGGAAAGTGAAAAGTGGAAGTGAAGTCGCTCAGTTGTGTTCAACTCTTGCGACCCCATGGACTGCAACCTACGAGGCTCCTCCATCCATGGGATTTTTCAGGCAAGAGTACTGGAGTGGGGTGCCATTGCCTTCTCCGAGAGACAGCCTGGGGTGTGATAAAGCGAAAAGTACAGTGACAATGTTAGTCACTCAGTTGTGTCAGACTCTTTGTGACACTCCTCTGTTCACGGAATTCTTCAAGCAAGAATACTGGAGAGGTTGCGTTTTCCTACTCTAGGGGGTCTTCCAGATCCAGGGATCAAAAACTGGTCTGTTGCATTACAGGCAGGTTCTTTACCATCTGAGCCACCAGGAAAGCCTGGTGGGCTAAGTTGGGCTAAATTCTATCATCCTAGTCCTGAGGGCTTCTTGGGGCTTAGATGATAGAGAAGCTGAGAGTGACTTCTCCCTCACTGTGTAACAGGCAGTAGGAGAAGCACTTCACACCCACGTCTAATTTACCCCTTCGAGGAACTATATGAGGGGGTTACCTCTGGTTTACAGGAGAGAAAACTGGAGCCCAAGGTTGAATTACTTACCCAAGGGTTCGAAACTTGGGTGGAGCTGAAATTAGAACTCAGTTTATCTGAGCCCAGAGCCTGAGTCTTCAACAAGTAAATCATACCAAACACTTGACCAAGAGCAAGGACGGATCAGCGAGTCACAGGACCAAGAAGGAAGACTGGGCTATCTGATGGGCTCACAGGGAGAAGGCAAATTGAAAGACAAGGTGGAGACATAAGCTGGTGTCATGGGGGCAGTCTAGCCATACAGAGTCAAATTTGAGGGCAGACTTGGATGCTAGCCCTTAAGTGACAAATGTGGTCAAAGGAATGGGGATAACGAACACGGGATCAAACCAGGGGTTCCCTTACTGGAATGTCTTATAAGACAAGGACTTAGTCACCAGATAAGATGGTAAGAGTACAGATCTAGACACAAAACATGAGTTTCCAGAAAAGCAACAGCAGAGCTAATTTAGATGCCCTCATTACATTCTGCCTCGGAATGGAATTGGTCCCAGACTCTGGCCTTAGGCTACCTCTCTACCTCCATGTAGGAAATGATAACCTCAACCAGTGGACCCTGAAGCCTCCAAAACATGGACCGTGATATTCTGGCCCCATGAAATGTTAAAAGAAAATAAGAAAAAGAGAAAGAAAGGAAAGGGAGAGGAAAGGAGGGAGAGAGGGGGAGTTTTTAATTCCTAGGTCCAAATAACTTGAGAAACTCTACATGCAATAGCATTCTTTGAGAGATTTACAATGCACATTAGCACAGAACTCCACCTAAACAAGCAAACATTTCCCAAATTTATTTGTCCTCTGAGGCCCGCAGGGCACACCCTAAGAAAACAGTGTAAAGAAATGCAGAGGCAGAGATCCACACCCACACCAACCATCTCAGAAGAAGAAAGAGTATTACAGAAAGTGGGCTGACCACAGAAATGGGTATGAAGAAGAGCCAAGATTGACCAGGAATTATGTGGAAAACAGTCGAAGATTCCATTTGAGAAAATGAAGATCAGATTACAAAGGAGCTGGAAAGCCTGAATGGTCAGATAGTGGGAGGTTCCTGAACTGAAGAATCGTAACGTTAGGGATCAAATGTGCTGGGTCTCAGAGCTCAACATCTAAATTGGGAGGGAATTTAGAGAGGAGAGTGGGGTGGGGAGGTGGGCTCTGTATTTAACTCAAAGGTAATGTATGCCTTGGAAGTGCCAGAGCTCTCAAGCTCTCAAGTCATTCAGAAATTTCCTTCTGAATGCCAAGACTGCCATTTACCACCCTGTCACCTTGGCCTTAGGGAGTCCATCCCCTTTCTAGCACCCTGGAAACCAAGGCTTGAAGAAGGAATGTGACTTGCCCAACCTTCCACTCAAAAAGCATCTCAGCCACGATTCACAACCAGTATAGCTTCCTCCAGAACCACTGGGCCGGACCATGGTATTAAACCATCGCTGAGATCTTTTCCCTTCAACATTTCAAGGACAAGAAGCCAGGCTCCATGGTTCCCTCTGGGACTCTTTGCATCTCTTCTTCCCTGCTGCTCAGCTGGGAGCATCACCTGTGTCCCACTTCCCCCTACAGGAAAGGTTTTATTGGAATACAGTGTTACATTGCTGCTGCTGCTGCTGCTGCTGCTAAGTCGCTTCAGTCGTGTCCAACTCTGTGCAACCCTATAGACGGCAGCCCACCAAGCTCCCCTGTCCCTGGGATTCTCCAGGCAAGAACCCTGCAGTGGGTTGCCATTTCCTTCTCCAATGCATGAAAGTGAAAAGTGGAAGGGAAGTCGCTCAGTCATGTCAGACTCTTAGCAACCCCTTGGACTGTAGCCCACTGAGCTCCTCTGTCCATGGGCTTTTCCAGGCAAGAGTACTGGAGTGGGGTGCCATTACCTTCTCTGACAATGTTACATTAGATCTGTGCTATTGCTTTTAAAAATTCACTGAAGTCCACCTTTAGCCAACATATTTTTATTCCAGACAGACTACTACTATTATAGCTATTTTATTTCCAGCTAAGAGATAACACTCAATCCAGTTATATCGTTGGACACCTTTCAGGTGACAGTGCCAACACCATCTCTTAGCTATGTCTCCGGTGGTTTCTATTCTTTGAGCAGCATTTGCTCCGGCTGCAGTTACCTAAGTGCAACACCTGTCCATTTCCTGTTGGATGTAGCCTCACCTCACACTACCTCCTACAGGTGATGCTCAGCTCTAGAATTCACCAGGTCAAAGGGTGTTCCCCCCACCCTCTCTCAAATTAGACCCTGGCTGGTCTGGGATGGGCAGCCCGGGGGGAGGAGGGGGGTTGAGGCCAAGGGGTCGAGAGGGTTCTCCATCAGAGCTGCCCCTGCAGGGTCATCCCAGCCCTTCGCGACAGGCCCGCGGGCGGCATCTCTGGAGGTGAGAGTGCCCGGAAACCCTCCTGAGCCCCAGCTCTGACTTGTAAACAGAGGCTCTGAAAGAGCAAAGTTGTGAGTTTGTCTCCACTAAAGCAAACTTCCTCTGCTGTTTGCTTTGGGCGTTTTGCCATGTCTCTGCAGAGTGAGCATGGATTTTCTGTCTGTCCCTCTAGCCTCTCGGAGCCACGTGGAGCTCAGCTGCCACCTCCAGGCTCCGGAACAGGCGTGAGTCAGTCCAAGTCGAGCCCCAGCCCAAGGCTTTCCCCTCCCGCTCTGCGCCTCCTTTAACCCTTTCTTCCCCCAGTGTCGTCAGGTGCCTCATCGAGCACCCTGGCAGAGTGCTAGTTAGGAGGCAGGCAATCTGCAACGTGCTGGAGTGCTAGTTAGCAGGCTCCCCGTATCACTGGCCTCCACACCCCACTGCTCCCAAGAGGAAACCAAGCAGGAGCCAGGAGGTGTGGCTTCCTGGGTACGTGCCAGGCAGCGCACTCTGATAAGGTTAGTGCCTGCCTCGCAGGGCTGTAGTGAGAACTAAATGAGATTCTCTCCATTTTCACCAAAGGGACTGAAAAAAAAAAATTAGAGTGAGGTATTCTACCCAAGGTTAATTTCAGGTCTGCCTACCTTCCAAAACAGAGCTCTCCTGGGAATTCCCTGGTGGTTTAGTGATTAGGATTATGCTACCATTGACTAGGGCATAATCCCTGGTTGGGGAACTAAAATGCGGCAAGCTGCCCAGTGTGAAGCTCTCCCAGGTATAAAATTCAAGGCGATGGCAATTTCTCTAAGTGCTGCCTGAAGCAGGGAGTCCACATTCAGATTCATTTTTCTTGAGACATGTGGCACCTTCACTATATCTGTCATTTTTCTACTTTGAGACAGGCACGGGTATTAAATGCTCATTTTCCTTTTCACTGAAACAAAAACAGTACAAAGTGATTTCATTTTGCACCTCCCTCAGTGTCAAGTAAGCAAAAGGGGACACCTGGGTATGTAGTGACTACAGACGGTCACAAAGAAGGTCTGTACATGGTAAGTCGCTTCAGTCAATGTCCAACTCTCTGCAACCCCAGGGACTGTAGCCTGCCAGTCTGTCATTGGGATTCTCCAGGCAAGCACACAGGATTGGGGTTTCCATTTCCTCCTCCAGGGGATCTTCCCAACCCAGGAATCAAAGTGCTGACAACTAATTTTTCAAAAAATGTTAAACACAGTATGGGCCTATATGCTCACAGGATAGGTCTAGAACTGTCTGCCATTGCAGCCTCTGCACTGTCCTGCCTTAGGAAGAGTCAGCTGATTAGCTCTGAGTTAAGACCTCCTGCAAACAAAGGGGCCTGGGGACACTGGAGCCCAGCAGGACTAGGTCTGTCTGTGAAAGTGACACTTCAGAGTTTCTATGATCATGGGGTTAAGGAAGGTCACACGGTTCCATCTTCAGAGAAAGCTGGCTGGATTCTGCCTACTTAATAGATGTGGAGAAAGATTAAATGCAAAAATTTTCTGATAGCAACAGCAGGATTTAAGTCCTATCTAAGGGTATTGAGGGTTGGCAGGAAGGATGGGTTTATGTATTATCTTTGTGACATTTCCAATTAAATGCAAAATCAACAGAACATCTTCTGCCAGGGTCACAGTGGTAATGAGCGGCTCCCCCCAGCTTGCTAGCACAACAATCCCTCAAAACAGCAAAAAGGGGGATAAATCAACTCCTTTGCTACCTTCATCAGCATAAACAAAGAGATAAAAATATGGTATAAAATTTTAACTATCTTCCCCCTGTTCTACCTGCAAATGTGAAATTCCCCTGTGCTTCAATAAAGGAAAAATACATCCAGTGAAATCTAACAAATGTGCCATCTGTTTAGAAAGAAGGCAGGCATCTTTTACATGTGACACTACTGCCCTCGTGTGGTCTAACGGTATAATGCAACTGTTTTCCAAAAAACGCTTGAAAGGTTGTCTATAGAATCTTCTTATAATAAGTATTTCTCATAAATGTAAGTCAGTTATAACGTGGCACACTATATGAAGAAGCTCTCATTTCAAAAAGCACAAATATCAGTTATAATTTTAAAAAATCCTCCATGCAAATCAGACTCTGGACTGAGCTTTCTTATGAAAGGGAGAAGAAATCAAGGGGAAACATGTCATTAGAAACAGCTGGAGAGCAAGGACACAGGACTCTCAGACCTAATGATAACATCAGTCACTTTCCTGCCACAGCGCCAACACCTGGCTTCCCGCCTCAATGCTTTCCTGTACGGTTTTGCAAAGGGATGAGGGGACAAGAGGAGGGGGAGGGATGAGAGACTTTTTAATTCCTACTCTTATTTATTATTTCTGCACCATTAATTTGTACCACCACCTCTGGCTACATCATTCAAGTCCATGGCCTTGAATATCCCAGAGGTTATTCCTGAGAAGGCATTGTTTGAGGGGGTGGCAAGAATTCAGTGTCTGGACACTGAAAGTTCGGAAAACTTCCCCAGCACAGTGAATTAGACAGAAAAGAGACAACATTATAACTAAAATGAAACAAATAATACTTCCATTTTCTTCCCTCTTCCACTGACTACAGAGTCACTCAGTTATTCAATGAACAAAATTTTTAAGTGGCATGTGTATGAACATATGAGAAGGTGGCAGGAACACTCAGCCCTCTCAGCCAGCCTTCTTCCTGGTAAAATAGAGAAAATGCCTTATATTTAATCCTTTCCATCATCCTGTGGGGTGATGGGCATCAAAGTCTTTTCAAGATTGCTCACAGCCTGTGGGCTTTCATCATAGCGTTCTAGTTTCAACTGAGGTGCAAGTGTCAGATTTAAATTTCATGAAGGAGATTGGATGATAATCTGAAAGTTGAGTGGATTTCTTGAGCTTTGTGACCCAGAAGGCTCGGTTGTTTCCTGCAAGGGTTGAAATCAGGCCAACTGACTACAAAATGGAAAGCCCCTGAGGAGCCCAAAGCACTGCCAAGTGTAGGCTGCTCAGCCAGCGTTACGGTTGCTGGCAGAGTGGCTGGACATGCCAGCTAGACGCCAGCCTCCTCTGATGGCTGCAGACTGCTGTACCCCATCCCAATCCCAACACTGCCCCAGATCCTGCTGCCAGAGTAAGGGGGCCCCTTACTCTCCAGCCAGTAACGCAGGGGGCAGCAGAGCTGGTCTTCTTTTATCTTATGAGGCCTGTCTGCTGTTGTGTGTGAGTACCCACTCAACTGGAGGGAAATAATTTGCTGCATGTTTATTCCTCCTTTAGAAGTAGGAAATTAATCTTTCATCAGACCAGTGACAACAGCCTACTGAAGATTCACACGGAAAAGACTGGAAAGTAGTGTCTGAGAAAATGAGCCTTAGCATGAGTTATACCCAAGCCCAATACACCCCACCTCTGCACTGACTGGCTGTGTGATCTCAGTGAGTTAATCCCTGTCTCTGGGTTTATACCCTAATCTCTAAACTGGGGATACCTGACCTGACTCTCTGGGTTGGTGTGAAAATGCTTGCCTGCTTGGCACATGAGACAGGTCAGCTGATGATAGCAGAGCTGGCTCTGTCAATAATTGAAGCCGGTTTTGAAGGCTGGGTGAATTTGAGCTTGGGGAGAGCAAAAGTTTCGAAGCCAGAAAGCCTCTGAGTGGGATTTAGGCTTAGTGAGTATGAGGGATGCAAACTCTCAGCATCGCGATCAAGGGCAGGGTGGGGAGTCTGACAGCCCAGCCAGCATGACCTGTAGCCATTTGTACAGCATTTACTCCTTCCCTTGTAATCTGTCAGGGGCCACTATCGATCATCTCCCATCCCTTCTGAGCCATCGCTGCGGCTGGGCTGACAGGGTGAACGGCAAAGTGATGGCTCTTAAGTAGGAGGTTTTCGCGGGGCCACATTGCTCTGGCTGCTGCTGTAGTCTTTTCACACCAGGGTGATCAGCCTTGCCCTGGAGTGTTTCTAATGTGGTCCCCCTAGTGCTGCTGAAAAGCAAGCCACGACCTCCTTTGTTTCTTTGCTGTCGAGAGCTGGGCAGATGGATTAAGCGTCCAGTCCCTGGTCTCCTTTTCAGCCCAGTGTCTGTTCTCTACTTTGTATCCCAGGCCCTTTTTCAGACCAACTCCGGACAGGAATCTTGGCTCCTGATCCATCATTACCTTTTCCTGGAGCTTCAGTCCCAGCTGTTTTGTCCAGACCCACTCTCCTTTCATTCACTTCACTTCCACTTTTCCTTTTTGCTGGTGAAAAACAGCCCATTTGACCTGCCTGAGAAAAACTGAAATTGACACCCCAGTCTCAAGCTGGAGTTTTTTTTCTTTTTAGTTTTATTGTGACAGAAATTACATCTTAAAATGGATCATTTAAGTATACAATTTAATGGGTGATAGTAACATTACAGTTGTATCATCACCATAATCTAATTTTAGAATATTCCCATCCACCTAAAAAGAAACCATGTGTGCATTTAGAGTGATTTCATATTTCCCACCCCCAGACTTTTGAACATTTCATATAAATGCAATAATACAAAGCATGTATTTCTGTGTCTGGTCGAGTTGACACCTTTTTACATAATCTAATGCCTTGGGCATCACCTTGGACAGGCCCCCAAAAGACCATACTTTTCTCTTAGCCTCTTAGCTAAGATGCACACATTTCTCTCCAACTCTGAGCATCCTCTATATACTAGGCTCTGGGCTTAGCCTCAGGATGCAGTCAGTGGTCAGCAAAACTAGACACAATCCTTGTCCTCACAAAGTTACACAAATATTTATTTCACCCAAATACATTTAAATTTATCAATGTGCTATGTTCTACAAGAGAGACAAATCTTGATTTTATTCTGAGCTAAATGAATACAGTTTACAAGAATTGTCTACTACAAAGCATCTTGAAAAGCATAGACTTTCTGGTCAAAATGGAAAATTTTTTTTTTTTGCTAAAAGTAAGGCATAGGTATTCTACGCAATCCTCATCAAAATCCCAGCTGCCATTTCTGTGGAAACCAACAAACTGATCTTGGAATTCATATGGAAATGCAAAGCACTGCAAATAGCCAAAACAATCTTGAAAAATAAGACCAATGTTGTTCCTAATTTCAAAACTTACTACAATGCTACAGCAATTAATACAATGTGGTATTGGCATAAGGATAGGCATGTAGAAAAACAGAATAGAACAAGAGTATAGAAAAAATAAACAGACATTTATGGTATATTGATTTTGGCAAAGGTGTTAAGGTAATTCATTAGAGAAAAGTATAGTCTGAGCAAATGATTCTGAGACAACTGGGTATTCACATGCAAAAATAACCTCAAAACAGATTTAAAAAACTACATATAAGGGTTAAACTATAAAACTCTTAAAAGAAAACATATGTAAATCTTTGTGACCTTGAATTAGGCAATGAATTCTGAGATACAACAAAAATATGAGCAACAACAATAAAAAATAGATTAGACTTCATAAAACTTGAAAACTTTGCACAGCAAAGCACATTATCAAATAAATAAATAAATAAAAAGACAATCTATAGAATGGGAGAATATATTTGCAAATAATATATCCGATAAGGGTTTAATATCCAGAGTATATAAAGAACACTTAAAACTCAACAACAAAATAATCCAATTAAAAACAAGTAAGGGATTAGAGTTGGAGAACAGACATTCTCTAAAGAATTTATGTTAATACAAATGGTTAACAAGCACATGAAAAGATGCTAGGGTTATTAATAAAGTATAATTTCATTTTACAGAAAAAATCACAATGATACATCATTTCTCATCCATTAAGATGACTCTGGTCAAAAAGACAGAAATAACAAGTCTCAGAGAGGATGTACAGAATTGAGATCTTCATACATGGCTGGTAGCAATGCAAAATAGTGCAGTTGCTACAAAAAACAGTTAAATAGTTCCTCAAAATGTTAAATATCGAGTTACCATATGACTCAGCGCTCTACTACTTGCTATATACCAAGTAGAACTGAAAACACATGGCCTCACAAACTTGTACACAAATGTTCATAGCAGCAATATTCATAATAGCAAAAAAAATAGCAACAACATAAATCTCCATCAACTGATAAAAGTTTAAAAAAAAAATGTAGTGTATCCATGTAGTGGAATATGATTCAGCTGTAAGAAGCAATGAAGTACTGATACGCACTACAACATGGATTAACCTTGAAAGCATTTTGGTAAGTGAAAGAAGTCAAAAAGAAGGCCACGTATTGTACGATTCCATTTATATGAAATGTTCAGAATAGGCAAATCCAGAGAGGCGGAAAGCAGACTAATTGTTGCCTGGGGCCAGGGGGCAGGGCTGGGGTATAGTGGATGAGACTGACAGTGAAACTGTACAAGATGTCTTTTGGGCCGATGAGCATAGTCTGCAATTAGATAGTGGTGATAACTGGACAACTTTATGAATATACTAAAAAACGCTGAACTGCGTACTTTAAAGGGGCACATGAAATATATCTCAATGGAAGATCACCATAAGCCAAACCAAACAAAGCAGAAGTACATACAAAGTGAGAGGAAGTGTCTGAGTTCCCTTTTCCCCACATGACTGTCATCAAGGTCCTGTTTCTAGGCTCCGAGCCTACTTCTCCATAATCTGCTTTGTGATGCTTTCTAAAAAATATTGATTTATTTATTTGGCAGGGTCAGGTCTTAGTGGCAGCAGGCAGGATCTTTAGCTGGGGGCTCATGAGATCTAGTTCCCTGACCAGGGATAGAACACTGGACCCCTGCGTTGGGAGCACAGACCCTTAGCCACTGGACCACCAGGGAGGTTTCTGCCTTATGATGCTCCCTGTCACATTTCTCACAAGAGGCAGATTGGCAGGCAGCAACGTCTCTAGACCCCAGGAGCGCAGTTAGTTCCGTTCCAGGCTCCAGTGTCTTTCAGCCTTCCTAACAGCATCTCCGTGTCCCCCTTTTTCTCAAAAGGTACCAGCAAAAGCCAGGAAGGCTCCCTTCAGAGGCTGAGCCCTCTTCTGAGGTTCTGATAACATTTAGCCTCATCTTATTTCTCAGTCCTTGATGAGGGAGCTGCTCCCCACGGTTACTGTCTTTGTGATATCTGGATTTCCCCTTCTTACTTTTTCAGCACTCCAACCTTGTATTTCTGTAAGTCAAATCCCTCATGTTGAAATGTTTTATATGGTTTCTGTTTGCTTAAGTGCATCCCGACTGACAAAGCCCATTATATACCTATATACTCCTCTAAGTTTCTTTTAATTCATATTGAAATATTACTTACCATTGTTCTTTGTATAATGGGATACCATGTTATACAAGTTGTTTTATACTGTAGGCATCTTTATCAATGTACTTCCACATCATTTTGTATACAGTTAATGTATCCTTTTTATGGTACTTGGATCCATTTCATCTCCTCCCATGATGTTCATTGCTCTAAATGTGTCTAAAGTATATTGTTCTTTCAGGAAAATTTAATTGCACTGAATTCTAATTATATTCACTTATTTATGAGGCATCTACTCTGTGAAGACATTATACTGAGTGTTTGAGAATATAAGGATAAATTAGACATGGTCTTGCACTGGAGAAAATATGAGATACATCTAAGACTATAAAATTGAATTTTTCAAGACATTTCCAGTTTTAAGTAATCCATCCTTCTCCTTCCATAAACTAGCTATCTTACTCAGATTTTTATTTTCAGTCAAATACAAATTTTCATTCAGTTGCTACTATGCAACTCTTTATCCTGATACTCATCTGCCTCACTCATACCTTGCAATGGATTTTAGACAGAAATTCTGAGAGTGTATCTAATTTTTTTCAGATGAAATGGTAGTAGTTCCAAGGAGATATCAAATTTATCAAACTGGGAAAAGTAATACTATAATTATACCTAATATTACACTGATATTCAGAGACTTACCTGAACCAAACTCAACTCTGACCCTGCTGCTGCTGCTAAGTCGATTCAGTCGTGTCCGACTCTGTGTGACCCCATAGATGGCAGCCCATGAGGCTCCCACATCCCTGGGATTCTCCAGGCAAGAACACTGGAGTGGGTTGCCATTTCCTTCTCCAATGCATGAAAGTGAAACGTGAAAGTGAAGTCGCTCAGTTGTGTCCAACTCTTAGCGACTCCATGGACTTCGGCCCACCAGGCTCCTCCGTCCGTGGGATTTTCCAGGCAAGAGGGCTGGAGTGGGGTGCCATTGCCTTCTCTGAACTTTGACCCTACTGGAACTTAAATAAATTTCCACCGGGTCACCAAAACATATTTTCTTAGACATCTTAACAAGGTCATTTCTCTCGGTGTGCATAAGAGTAAGATATCAATCCCACATTTCATTTACAGCTGGGAGAAGTATAGAGATCCAGAACAATCTATTAATGACATTTTCTTTAAATAAGCTTTCTTTATAAGTCCATAGTATATTCAAAAGGAAAAAGAGGAATGAAATAAACTTACTGGACAGCACTAAGGGTTGCTAGAGAACCAACACATGAAATTTGATCATTGAGAGACAAAAAGTCAGCATATACTACAACTTTCTAAGGTAAGTATATCTTAAGACAATAAAAACAGCTTTAGTAAAGAAAGTTCATCTGCCTAAAAAACAAATCCCAGTTAATATATGCAGAATAAATTATACTGTTCAAAAATCACCATTTCACAACCTTTAGTGAAATAATCAAATCTAGGCAATGGTCACTCTGTTAAGCTTTCTAGAGCTGCTGCAATAAAGTACCACAGGCTGGGGTGGCTTAAAACAATAGAAATCTGGGAATTTCCTGGCGGTCCAATGGCCAGGACTTGTCACTCTCACTGCTGGGGCCTGGGTTCAATTCCTGGTTGGGGAACTAAGATCCCACAAGCCACAGGGCCAGAAAAAAAAAAAACAAACACAGAAATTTATTGTCTCACAATTCTGCAGGCTGGTAGAATAAAATGAAGGTGTCAGCAGAACTATGCTCCCTCTTTCTCACTTGATGATCACCCCATCAAATGTCAGCATTCCTCAGCTGACAGCTGGGTAATTCCAATCTCTGCCTCTGTCATCACCTGCCTTGCTCCCCGTATGTATCTGACTTCACATCACCATTTCCTCTTCTATAAGACATCAGTCATATTAGATTTAAGCCCATCCCAATGACCTCATGGCTTCCCTGATAGCTCAGTTGGTAAAGAATACATCTGCAATGTGGGAGACCTGGGTTCAGTCCCTGGGCTGGGAAGATCCCCTGGAGAAGGGAAAAGCTACCCACTCCAATAGTCTGATCTAGAGAATTCCATGGAGTATATAGTCCGTGGGGTCGCCAAGAGCAGGACATGACTGAGCAACTTTCACAATGACCTCATCTTAACTTGATTATGTCTGCAAAGACCTTATTTCCAAACAAGACTCCACTCACAAGTACCAGAGCTTAGGACTTCAACAGATCTTTTCTTTTGGAGAAGGGAACACACTTTAACACGTAATAGTGAACAATAGATCATAAAAAGATTAAACGAAATGTTGATGGGAAACATTACGCTGAAAGGATGAGAATGTCACCACCTGAACCCACTGATCAACACTGGCATCACTAAGAGCTAAACCACCAAACATTACCTATGACATGACATGATCACATGTAAATAACTAGGTACCACTAGAGCATATTCTTACAAAACAAATTAAAAATAAACTGACTTGGAAATGAGTTTGCCTTTAATTCTTCCTTCTCTCCCACAGGGTACTGGAGATAGAGGAACATGTTAACCTGCATTGCTAGGAAGCACTGGCCAAACCCAGAAGGTGAGACGATTATATTGCTTCTAAAGACATGGAGAATGAAAGAAAGGGAAGTGTTCTAGAGGGGAAAAGTAGAGGTAAGAGAAAATTGAGCTTTAAGAATGACAAAACAACAGACCACATTAGGAAACCAAATCAATACACAGGCCAATTGTTAGGAAAAAGTTTATAGTAAAGCAATTTTACTATGTCCTAGATATTAGATGATATTAAGAATATTTTCCTAATTCTATCATCCTATTGTGAAACAATGTCCCTTTTCAAGAGGCATTTTGTAGCGATTGGTGATTCACTGACAGGATATATAATATTTACTTTATTTTAAAAACTTTATTTGGCTGCATCGATTGCCACGTGCAGGCCCTTCACTGTGGCGTGTGGGCTGCACTCTAGCTGCGGCATGTGGGATCCCAGTTTCCCCACCAGGGGTGGATCCCACGTCCCCGACAAGGTGGATTCATAATCACTGGACCACCAGCAAAGTCCCTGTAGTAATTATTTTTAAATGCTCCACACAGTGGGCACTTTCTCTTGAGTGAATAAATGGAGGGAGGGATGAAGATGAGGGCTACTCTGGCTTTCCCATGTGGAATAGGACACTCTTTTCAGAATGTCAAGAGTTGCTCATCCAGGTGAGACCTAAAGATTACCTCTTACAGAAAGCAGCATTTCAGAAACAAGCTCATTTCCTGAAAATGGCATGATCCTTTGGATTACTTTCTGCCCATATCATAAACTGACTTAAGGATGCGCAAGGACTGCCATTTCCTGAGCACCAACCATGGGACAGGCACTGTTCGCCAAGAGCAGGACATGACTGAGCAACTTTCACAATGACCTCATCTTAACTTGATTATGTCTGCAAAGACCTTATTTCCAAACAAGACTCCACTCACAAGTACCAGAGCTTAGGACTTCAACAGATCTTTTCTTTTGGAGAAGGGAACACACTTTAACACGTATAGTGAACAATAGATCATAAAAAGATTAAACGAAATGTTGATGGGAAACATTACGCTGAAAGGATGAGAATGTCACCACCTGAACCCACTGATCAACACTGGCATCACTAAGAGCTAAACCACCAAACATTACCTATGACATGACATGATCACATGTAAATAACTAGGTACCACTAGAGCATATTCTTACAAAACAAATTAAAAATAAACTGACTTGGAAATGAGTTTGCCTTTAATTCTTCCTTCTCTCCCACAGGGTACTGGAGATAGAGGAACATGTTAACCTGCATTGCTAGGAAGCACTGGCCAAACCCAGAAGGTGAGACAATTATATTGCTTCTAAAGACATGGAGAATGAAAGAAAGGGAAGTGTTCTAGAGGGGAAAAGTAGAGGTAAGAGAAAATTGAGCTTTAAGAATGACAAAACAACAGACCACATTAGGAAACCAAATCAATACACAGGCCAATTGTTAGAAAAAAGTTTATAATAAAGCAATTTTACTATGTCCTAGATATTAGATGATATTAAGAATATTTTCCTAATTCTATCATCCTATTGTGAAACAATGTCCCTTTTCAAGAGGCATTTTGTAGCGATTGGTGATTCACTGACAGGATATATAATATTTACTTTATTTTAAAAACTTTATTTGGCTGCATCGATTGCCACGTGCAGGCCCTTCACTGTGGCGTGTGGGCTGCACTCTAGCTGCGGCATGTGGGATCCCAGTTTCCCCACCAGGGGTGGATCCCACGTCCCCGACAAGGTGGATTCATAATCACTGGACCACCAGCAAAGTCCCTGTAGTAATTATTTTTAAATGCTCCACACAGTGGGCACTTTCTCTTGAGTGAATAAATGGAGGGAGGGATGAAGATGAGGGCTACTCTGGCTTTCCCATGTGGAATAGGACACTCTTTTCAGAATGTCAAGAGTTGCTCATCCAGGTGAGACCTAAAGATTACCTCTTACAGAAAGCAGCATTTCAGAAACAAGCTCATTTCCTGAAAATGGCATGATCTTTGGATTACTTTCTGCCCATATCATAAACTGACTTAAGGATGCGCAAGGACTGCCATTTCCTGAGCACCAACCATGGGACAGGCACTGTGATGACACATTACAGCTATTGTCTCAGTTAATCCCTAAAACACTCCCATGAGGCAAGTACCAATTTAATCTTCATTTTACAAGTCTGGAAATCGAGGTGTGGCAAGATGAAGCAACTTTCCCAGGGTCCCAGAGGTAAGAACCAACACAGCCATTGTTTGAACAGAAATCTGTCTCCCTCCAGGGCCTGTGAATTGTACGAATGGTGCAACAAGATCAGCTGGGAGGGCTTATCAATCAACAGTCTTCATCACCTACATGGGAGACTTTTCAATGAAATTTAGGAAATGGAACCCACATTATCTCCTCTCCCTCCCAAGACCTCACTATATCAAGGCTAAAGGGATCTTAAAAGAAAAAGGTATAAACTTTTAAGAACAAAGAATAAAAGGAAAAATGAAAATAAAATATTCAACTCTGGGAAACAGACTCAGTGTTCATTGCTGGGCAAACAGAACCCTAAGCTGGCAGAGGAAGGTTGGAGAATCAACCCATTTGACATCAGAACCCCAAATGCACAGGAGTTTGCCACATTAGATACCTCTGGAATTATACAGTAAAAATGAGAGTAAAAACCTGAAAACTGATGGAGCCTGTTTCATAACCAGTTAGATAGATGCATAGAGTCCTTCCCTCATTCTGCACAAAGCTCCAGTGAGGGCACCTCAGAGGCTAAGGTAGGGATTATCTACTAGAAATAGGAGGATTAAGAGAAAGCTAACATACCAAAATTTAAGACTTCCAAACTTCCTCCCTAACCTTTAGCTCAGAATGTGGAAACCACAAAGTATACCCTCTGGGCTGGATAACAAAAGACCTCGCTGTGGAATTTGACCAGCCAGAGAGGAAATACCTAACAATCCTAGTATTTGAAGAACTGGACACGGAACAACAGACTGCTTCCAAATAGGAAAAGGAGTACGTCAAGGCTGTATATTGTCACCCTGCTTATTTAACTTCTATGCAGAGCACATCGTGAGAAATGCTGGGCTGGAAGAAGCACAAGCTGGAATTAAGATTGCTGGGAGAAATATCAATAACCTCAGATATGCAGATGACACCACCCTTATGGCAGAAAGTGAAGAGGAACTAGAAAGCCTTTTGATGAAAGTGAAAGAGGAGAGTGAAAAAGTTGGCTCAACATTCAGAAAACGAAGATCATGGCATCTGGTCCCATCACTTCATGGGAAATAGATGAGGAAACAGTGGAAAGAAACCATGTCAGACTTTATTTTCTCAGGTTCCAAAATCACTGCAGATGGTGACTGTAGCCATGAAATTAAGACACTTACTCCTTGGAAGAAAAGTTACGACCAACCTAGATAGCATATTCAAGAGAAGAGACATTACTTTGCCAACAAAGGTCCATCTAGTCAAGGCTATGGTTTTTCCAGTGGTCATGTATGGATGGGAGAGTTGGACTATGAAGAGAGCTGAATGCCAAAGAATTAATGCTTTTGAATTGTGGTTTTGGAGAAGACTCTTGAGAGTTCCTTGGACTGCAAAAAAGTCCAACCCGTCCATCCTAAAGGAGATCAGTCCCGGGTGTTCATTGGAAGGACTGATGCTGAAGCTGAAACTCCAATACTTTGGCCATTTCATGCTGAGTTGACTCTGGAAAAGACCCTGATGCTGGGAGGGATTGGGGGCAGAAGGGGACGACAGAGGATGAGATAGCTGGATGGCATCACCGACTCGGACATAAGTTTGAGTAGACTCCGGGAGTTGGTGATGGACAGGGAGGCCTGGCGTGCTGCGATTCATGGGGTCGCAGAGTCGGACACGACTGAGTGGCTGAACTGAACTGAATGAAATAGCCAGTGAAGACACCTTACAGTGAATCTCACAGTTGACAACCTCTATTCTCACTCCAGCTATTTGAACCCTATTCTTACAAGTGATCAGACTTGTACAATTTCAGTTATATGATATTCTGGAAAGGACAAAAACCATAGAGAGAGTGAAAATAAGAATTTGTGGTTGCCAGGGGTTGGGAGTCGGGGGGAGGAATGCAGAGGCAGAGCACAGAGGATTTCTAGAGCAGTTAAAGAACTCTTGTGATACTGCAATGATAAGAGGCTTTATACACCTGCTCAAACCTGTAGAATATACAACACCAGGAGTGAACTCCAAATAATCCATGATCTTGGGTGACTATGTAGGTTCATCAGTTGTAACAAGTGCACCTCTCTGGTGAGAGACGCTGACAGAGGAAGCTATAACATGAGGGGATGGTATATATGGGAACTCTGTACCTTCCCTTCAATTTTACTGTGAACCTTAAACATCTCAAAAAAAATTTTTTTTGGTAAATAAAGTTTTATTAGATCACAGCTGCAGTCACCATTTAGTTGTTGGTGGTTTTCATGCTACAGTGACAGAGTTGAGTACTTACAATAAAACCAGACAGCACGAGATGCTTAAAATACTTACTATATTTACTACCTTTTAGGAAAAAAGTTTGTCAGCTTCTGACATAGGCTTGGAAATCATACACCATTACTTCCATGGTATCTTGGTATTATTCTTACAAGTATTTTAAAAGCTTATAATTTCATTAAAATAAAAAGTTACCCATCAAAAATAAAAAGTGCCCCCCTCAAAAAAAGATGTATATGAAACTGATGAAAGGGACCAGGAGATAGAAGGCTGGCGGAATAAGAGGACTGAAAATTCTGAGTTGTGCTTTCAACTTTTTACAGTTGTTTGAAAGTCTCTTCCCCTTTCTGGAAATATTCATATTCAAAGTTGGCTTGTTTGCTTATCACCCCACATAAGAAAATTTTCAAATAGCAAAAAAATACAAGACAATTGCCCCATATCCATTAAAACCCCCAAGTCTCAGAAAACAGACATTTTGGTTCTGATTTGGTAGAACACACTAGTGTACAAAAAATAACATTAAAAAGGGGGAGCAATAGCATAAAAAGCCAACAGCAGGGAAGTGGTTAAATACACTGTTACAGTCACAGCCTACAACAGTATGACATAGATATATTTAAAAGTTGCTTGTTGTCATGGTCAAATGTTTATGATAGCACATTGAACAAGATGGGGTATGGAGAAACACACACAGAGAAATCCATGCAAAGGAGTGTGTGGATGGGGGAGCAGCCCTCTTGTATGTGACAGAATGGTTTCTAAGAATTTGGGATATTAAGATCTGTTAAATAATGCAAAATATTTAGCATATGGCAAATGCTCTGTCAATATTATTAAACACACACACACACACACCACACAACTGGATGAAAACAAGCCAAAACAACTGACAACGACAATTTCTGCGTGGTAAGACTGAGTTATCTTATTTGTATGTGTGGCTTGCTTCTTCCCTATCACCCCCCGCCTTTTTCTATAATGAACATCCATGATATATATTTTTTTAGTCAGGAAAAAAAAAAACTGTCTTCCGCCAGCCATGCTACTTTCACCTGGAAGTGAAAGGACCCATAATTGACCAGGCATAATGTTCAATTGCAGGCATCCAGAGAGAGTCCTGTAATCGAACAAACAGACCCGCTTTCACTGGCAGCAAGAGCATTTATGTCCAAAAAGAGCACAGTGGTCCCCTTATGAAGGCTGAGAACTTGACATACATAGAGCGAAACAGGTTTTTAAAAAGTGTGTGCACTGGCCCAAGTTCTCAAAAAGCCTAAGGGAAACCAACTATTCCTTGACAAAAAGAATTATTAGATACGCATTAAATCCAGAGTCCCGAAGTATGTGTTCAGCTTGGCTATGGATTAACACTGAAAGAAAAGGAGTCTTGATTATTATAAACATATTTCTTACTTAATCTGCTGAGGGACGCTTTGGGAAACTAAAGCATCTCACTGCCCTGTGGACATTCTCCAGGCTTGAGTGTGGGTGCCCTCATGTATGGAAAGTGAAAAGCACCAACCAGTTCCTAACAGGGGCCCCGTGGATGGTTAGGTCTGGGGTTCTGTCACTACTTCTGAAAGGTCTCATTTCACATTATCATTCCCCTCCTTACTCTTTTCAGTGATAGAGCTTACAAGGGTTTTCACACTTGAGAAGACTTCTTTCAGAAAGATCCCACACAAAGTCCCTTGGAATGATCCACCTGTATGGACTGAATTGTAGTCCCCCAAATTCATCTGTTGAAGCTTTGATCTACAATGTGGCTATTTTAGAAGATATGGCTTTCAAGAAGATAATTAAGTTAAATAAAGTCACAAGTGTGGGGCTCTAATTTTATAGGACTGCTATCTTTCTAAGAGGAGGAAGAGGTATCAGAGCACAATCTCTGTGCACAGAGAGGAAAGGCCACTTCAGCACAGTTAAGAAGGCACCCACTGTCTGCCAGCCAGGAAGAGACCTCATCAAAAACCCAGCCTGATGTATGGAGAGAGTAACATGGAAACACTACCATATGTAAAATAGGTAGCCAATGGGAATCTGCTGTATGACTCAGGGAACTCAAACCAGGGCTCTGTGACAACCTAGAGGGGTGGGATGGGGCGGGAGGTGGCAGGCAGGTTCAGGAGGGAGAGGACATAGGTAAACCTATGGCGGATTCATGATGATGTTTGGCAAAAACCAACACAATACTGTAGAGCGATGATCCTTCAATTAAAAATAACTAAATTAAAAAAAAAGAAAGAAATCCACCCTAATAGCACCTTGATGTGGAATGCCCAGCATCCGGAAGCTTCTTTAAGCCACGGAGTCTCTGATATTTTGTTATGGTGGCCTGAGTCAATTAACTCACCACTCTTCTTTTTTTTTTTCAGGAAAAAGTTTTATTCCACATATGAAGTAAATCATGTGTCCATTATTAAGTTTTTTCTTGGTTGCAAAAAGCGGTAATCTTTTTGCCTTTGCTCATGCTCAGCTGTGTCTGACCCTGTGACTCCATAAAATATAACCAGGCAGGCTCCTCTGTCCATGGGATTTTTCAGGCAAGAATATTGGAGTGGGTTGCCATTCTCTTCTGGAGATCTTCCCAAATCAGGGATCAAACCTATTCTGTGTCTCCTGTGTCACCTGCGTTGCAAGCGGATTCTTCACCAGCTCAGCCATCAGGGAAGCCCAATAAGCAGTAGGTATGCACCATATGACATGAGTTGTATGTTTACAACCACACAACATGATAACCTATGTCTGTGTAACCAATTAATAAGAATATCTTGAGTATAAACATTTTAAAATGTAAGATTTTAAAATGAAAAAAATGACTTAGGGGAAAATTCTTAAAATAATTTCAAACTATCATTTAATATTTACTTGGACTAATAAATATGAATGTGACTATTTCCTTTTTCTTTTCATTAGTAACTATGTCTCTTATTTCTTTCCAGGCTTGTAGTACATCTGAATATCTTTAATCCACAGCTTACACAAAAATTTGACCATTCCACATTTAAGAATCTAAGGAAACAGATTCTACAATGGTTAGATTGACCAAGTTTTTAACTCCCCCTTTTAATTCCCTATTCATAAAGATCAGGCTAAAAGAGTATTTGCCTCTTATATGGATCTATTCATATTACTTGAGGGTTCACTTTATTCTGGCTTGACTGTTTGTCTGAAGAACTAGATACATAAGAATCAAAATAGCTTCCTCGGATTACCAAATAAATGAATAATGAAAAATATGCAAAAGCCATCTGGGTCTACACAAGCCAATCCTAGATATCATGATTGTTCCCTTTAAGGCTGCTGAGGTTTGAATTATAGAAAACTGATGGGAAAATTCTTTTGAGTTGTTCAGCTATGTTACTGAGAAACACAGAAGGGATCATGGAGATTTTATCTTTGACATTAACAGAAAGAAAGTTCCATGGGAAGCAAAATGCATTTATGCTTCAATGCTCTCGAAAATGACCAGCAAGTCACTCTAAAATTTACTTCTGAAAAGGAGTCAGCTTTGTATTGACCTCATGGGAGCCGGATTTTGTTAACTGAAAGCTCATCTATGAACAGACATCTAAAAATTCAATGAAGAACCATAACACACTTTTAGGACAGGTTTCTCTTCATCTGTTGTCTAACAGAACAGTCAGTATTGGGACCTGTCTCTTTTCCTTAAGATATAAAAGTCCAGTTATTGCCGCAACATACGTTCAGTGAGCTGGTGACTTCTGGAGGGCAGGGTTTGGCTGGCCTCTTTTATTGATTTGCTTGACCTCAGAAATACACAGTAAATAGCATTCTGGTCAAATTGAAAAGAGAAACTAGACTCCCAACACTGCCCATACCAATCTCAACCCTTCATTGATTTAAAAAAAGAAAAAAGGCAAGGCAACAACAAAAGAAAAAACACCCACAAAAACAACGGGCAAGCCCATATAAATAAAATGATCTGTTTTAGCAAAGAGGCCTGGTGTTCTCCACCTAATTTAAAAATTACCATGCATTAAGCTAAAAAATCAGAGTCTCTTTATATGGTGGACAAAAGGGGAACCAGGAAGACCATCTGTGACTGAACAAGAATTGTGTTAATTAGAGGAAGGGATCCTTGACACACCTCCTTGGCCTACCACGACCTCATCCTAACTTTTCTGACAATAGTGGCTGTAATAGAACAGAAGATCTTCCAATGAGGAGTAATAAATCCAGACCTATTTAGTGATTCTTCTCACTACCTGGTATTAAAGTATATATTTATTTTCACTTGTATATTGCCCTTGAGCACCACCAGAATCAAACCCATAAAGGCAGTCACCTCCATTTCCTTAATATTTGGTGAATAAATGAATTGATGGATGAGACATAATGGGCTGAGATTGTTGCATTTGCTTTCAGCAAGCTCCTGAAGATGAAATTCAAGTGATTTGTAGGGAGGGAAATGGAACTATTAATACTATAACCAGAACATTATCCCTTGATCATTAGGCAAAAACTGGGAAAAGTCACCTGATATAAAATAGAGAAATCATGGTCCACTGGTTAAGATTCCCAATGCAGGGGGCTAGGGTTCCATCCCTTTTCAGGACACTAGATTCCACATGCTGCAACTAAGACCCAGTGTAGCCAAATTAAGGGAAAAAAAAAAAGAGAGAGAAATCTTATTGGGAACTATTAAAGAATACTACATCCTACCATCAATGACTACATATAAAAACCATAATATAAGTACAATGCAAAGCTATACAGTCATTTAAAAATAATCAAATCACAGAATATATTTCAAGGGGTAAAATGTGACTGCATGTATATTAGGTGAAAATGGCAGGTAGCAAAGGCATCATGTGGTTCTACTTAATAATTTGAAATCTCACACCACTCAGTAATCATCATTAGATTAATTCAATGTAATAAGATTTCTTTGCACTTATTGCTGCTTTTTGGAGGTGTCTGTATAGACATGTATTCATACATAAATAGAAATGGTTCCATGGAGTTCAAGAAGACTTTGCTTCAGCCTGAAGCTCACAGCTGGATCACAGGACTACAATTACTGCCCTCATATTCATCTAATCTACCCTTTGGAGACAGTATGGGTGAATGGAAAGCAATTATCTTTAAGAAATAGGACTCTTGAAACTTTTCTTAGTGGTCCAGTGGTCCAGACTTTGCCTTCCAATGCAGGGGGTGGAGGTTCAATTCCTGGTGGGGGGAGCTGAGATCCCACATGCCTCAAGGCCAAAAAAACCAAAACATAAAACTAAAGCAGTATTGTATGGCAGAAAGTGAAGAGGAACTAAAAAGCCTCTTGATGAAAGTGACAGAGGAAAGCGAAAAAGTTGGCTTAAAGCTCAACATTCAGAAAACAAAGATCATGGCATCCGGTCCTACCACTTCAATGGGAAATAGATAGGGAAACAGTGGAAACAGTGGCAGACTTTATTTTTGGGGGCTCCAAAATCACTGCAGATAGTGACTGCAGCCATGAAATTAGAAGACGCTTACTTCTTGGAAGAAAAGTTATGACCAACCTAGACAGTATATTCACTGTCTCTTATACACATCTAGATGTGTATAAGAGACAGGTATATGATGCTACTTGGGGGGATGGCTTTGTTAGCGGTAACTCCTTCAAAATTGTTGTTTTGTTTCTGAAGCTTTGCTGTTCTGGTTTTGACTAATACTGTTTGAATTTAGAAGTATACTAATATGACACAAAATTTGAATAAAGTTTGTCCTTAAAAGTATAATTCCGTTTCATTAAAAAGAAAACATCTGAGACTTCCTTGGCAGTTCAGTGGTTAAGACTCTGAGTTTCCACTGCAGAGGGCAGGGGTTCAATTCCTGAGAACCTAAGGTACAAAGAAGGAAAAAAAGAGAAAGTCTGTGGTCATGGAACAAACCACAGTTCTACAATTAGGGGATACATAGTAATGGTAAATGGTAGCTTTCGTGTGTTAGTCCCTCACTGTCCTTTCAATGTACTTTTTTCATGTAATCCTTGATTCTGAGGTGCATATTAATATTACCCGTATTTTATAGGTGAGAAAGTTGAAACTTTTCAGAAAAGGTAATTTGCCTGTCAAAGAGCTAGCAAATCTCAGAGGCTTGAGCAAACCTAGACCGATCTAACTTCAAAGCCCATGCTTTGAAAACAAGGCTTTGCATAGGTAGCAGCACGCAAACAGACCCTAACATTAGGAAATAGATCTTACCTGTACGCAGCTTACTAGATATGTGACCCAGGCAGGTTATTATATTATCGTTCAGCCTTGATCTTCCTCAGCTGTAAAATGGGGATAATATAACTTTTCTTGCAGTGTTTTTAAGATTAGAAATAATGTGCCAGAAAAGGAGGAGGCATTTGATAAATGTTTCCTTATTTTCCCTGAAAGAGGCTCACTATGGTAGGTTATATTTTTTAAACTTCATTGGATCCTTTCGCATCAGCATGTGCCACAAACAGGATTTTAAAGAGGTGCTATTGAGTGGAACATCAGTTCTATTGAAATGGTTGTCCATTTCTAAAAAGGTGTGTATGAAACGTTATGAGAACTCTGAAGCCTGATGAAAAGAGTGAGAATTAAAAACCTTAAAAGTTGGGTAAAATTTTAATAAGTAAAAAAAGGAAAGGGTTTTACATTAAGCGTAATTGATGTAGATGAGTATATTGCTTGTTCCTAGGATAATGAATGAACAAATCTGGCTCATTCATGTAGGAGTTGTAGTTGTGAATTAATTCCTGGGAGCAAAGGTCAGGAAGATATATGAAGGCCAGATTATAGAAAGCCATCAGTTTCATGATAAAGAATTTAACTCTTCATTTTAAAATATTTACTCTGAACAGTTATAGGAGAAATTATATTTCTCAAAATGAGTGATTTTGCACATTAAAACATAAGTGAAAACAGTGTCAGACTTTATATTTTTGGGCTCCAAAATCACTGCAGATGGTGACTGCAGCCATGAAATTAGAAGACGCTTACTCCTTGGAAGAAAAGTTATGACCAACCTAGACAGTATATTCAAAAGCAGAGACATTACTTTGCTGACTAAGGTCCGTCTAGTCAAGGCTATGGTTTTTCCTGTGGTCATGTATGGATGTGAGAGTTGGACTGTGAAGAAGGCTGAGCGCCGAAGAATTGATGCTTTTGAACTGTGGTGCTGGAGAAAACTTGAGAGTCCCTTGGACTGCAAGGAGATCTAACCAGTTCATTCTGAAGGAGATCAACCCTGGGATTTCCTTGGAAGGAATGATGCTAAAGCTGAAACCCCAGTACTGTGGCCACCTCATGCGAAGAGCTGACTCATTGGAAAAGACTTTGATGCTGGGAGGGATTGGGGGCAGGAGGAGAAGGGGACGACAGAGGATGAGATGGCTGGATGGCATCACGGACTTGATGGATGTGAATCTGAGTAAACTCTGGGAGTTGGTGGTGGACAGGGAGGCCTGGCGTTAGAAGACTCTTGAGAGTCCCTTGGACTGCAAGGAGATCCAACCAGTCCATTCTGAAGGAGATCAGCCCTGGGATTTCTTTGGAAGGAATGATGCTAAAGCTGAAACTCCAGTACTTTGGCCACCTCGTGCGAAGAGATGACTCATTGGAAAAGACTCTGATGCTGGGAGGAATTGGGGGCAGGAGGAGAAGGGGACGACTGAGGATGAGATGGCTGCATGGGATCACGGACTCGTTGGACCTGAGTCTGAGTGAACTCCGGGAGATGGTGATGGACAGGGAGGCCTGGCGTGCTGCAATTCATGGGGTTGCAAAGAGTCAGACACGACTGAGCGACTGAACTGAACTGACTTTATAATATTAGGTTTTTTCACATGCTTTATTTCACTGATTCCTCATGACCTGAGAGATGGATTTTTTTTTTTCCCAGCCACACCACAGCTTGTGAGACCTTGAGTTCCCTGACCAAGCGTGGAACCTGGACCCTCACAGTGAAAGCTCAGAGTTCTAACTGCTAGACAGCCATGGATTTCCCCAAACTGTTTTCTAAAATTAACGTATCTAGTAAGAAACAGAATCTACTTAGCTAATGCTTCTCCAAGTGTGGTCTACAAATTGCTATAGGTATATAAAGACATTAGTCAAAAAAAGTAAGAATATGGATTAGAAACTGGTTGTATCCATTTGACAAGTCATGAATTTTTATTGCATTTTACAAAAGTTTTGGTCCACCATGGATGTGCAATTTAAATATTCATTTGCTCATCAAAGCAGTGTGAGAAGCAGTATATTAGACTACAGGCATCCTGAACATATGTTCCATGCAAGGTTTGAATAGCACAGTGAAGTTAAACAGCAATTTTTGCCGCTACTAGTTTTCCTCATTCACTTGCATATGCTTCAAATTTCCTTGAGGAGGTCCTCTGTCTATTTAAACATGTCTATCAGAAAACATATCAAATAAATATAATGTGCTCATCCTGGAGATTAATTCTAAGTTTTCCAGAACACAGCAATTTAGCATTTTCTTCTACCTCTCCCTCTACAATTCCTCATTCAATTGAGACAGTAGGGGCACAGCAGCCAATGCATATGCAGTTTATTTTCAAAAGTCATTTATTTATCAAGTTTATCATTATTTTTTTTTTAATGACAATACTGTTGTCATTCAACAGCTCTGCTGCTGCTGCTGCTGCTAAGTCGCTTCAGTCGTGTTCCACTCTGTGCGACCCCAGAGACGGCAGCCCAATAGGCTCCCTCGTCCCTGGGATCCCCAGGCAAGAACACTGGAGTGGGCTGCTATTTCCTTCTACAATGCATGAAAGTGAAAAGTGAAAGTGAAGTCACTCAGTCGTGTCTGATTCTTAGGGACCCCATGGACTGCAGCCCACCAGGCTCCTCTGTCCATGGGATTTTCCAGGCAAGACTACTGGAGTGGTTTGCCATTGCGTTCTCCGATTCAACAGCTCAGGGTGACCAAATATTGCTATATATATATATAAATTTTAAAAGGGAACCTACCAATATAGTCAAGAGTTACATGAAAAACAATTCATGGGAAAAACAAATTAGCAATGCCAAGAAATTTTTAAGAAAAATCTTCCAAAGCTAGAGATTTTTCACACAGGAATTAGGTCTTCATGTGCCCACTGGACCAACTACAGAGCACAGGGGATTGTTTGGTGAATGTTACCCACCTTTAAGTGTAACCCTCTTTTCATGTTTATATAATAAAAGAAAACAGAAAATGATATTCTTTTCAGAGACATGAATGGGTATATATTTTGTAAACCTACCACTCCTCAGTAACTCAGTTAATAATTACTATCTAAGTAAACTTGGATGGTAACTTAATTCACTTCCATGTCTTTTAAATTGTTTTCTCTATTTCAAACTTTTCTTTTCTAAATCTTAATATCCTGCTAAATTATAACTAAAACAAAGTAACATCAAAAGCACTTTAATTGCCAATAAGTAATGAAGCTTGTGAAAACTTGCAGGAGTGCACGAGAAAAATGAACATGCATCCGGACACATTAACTGTTTTCCAACAGGTTTGTTCAAGTTTACAATTACAAAAATTGAAAACGGAACTTTAAAAAAGTTTGTTTTTAAAATATCTCTTTTAAGTGTCTTTCTAGGAGATTGCTCATATAGAACAGTTTTGAACACCAACATTCTTTACTCACTGCTGTGCAAAATTCTACTGAAGCAGAGATCTTCTACAAATGGCCAAGAAGAAATATTATCCTTTTAATAACTTTGTTATGAGGATAAAAAGTTTAAAGATTTGGAGATACAGATATAAAGGCTCTATTTTTCAGAAATCATCTGGTATATTACATATACATGAGATTAATGCACTTTAGAAAATTTCTGTCTTTACATAAATGTGTGAATTACTAATATAATCATGTAGTAGAAAGCACATACATGTATATGTTAATTCAATGACCCTGAACATATTGAAGGACAGGGAAAGACATAAAAGAGGATAGTCAGACTTCAAGAAAATATTAGCAGATACTTACAATATGCAAAAGTTTTAACACATCCACAAACCTGTAAAAAACAGCAATGAGAGACATGTTTTAAACGAACCAATGAGGAAACAAATAAGTCTTCTGAAATGGAAACTGGATACCTACACTTTTTCTGAGCTCATGATCTCTTTGGCAATATGATGGACTTTACGTTTCATTCCAATATCTTCATCCTGTGGATAAGAGTGCATTAAGAAAGCATGAACTTATAAAAGGATAAGGAAATCAGCTTGGAGTTATTCAGATGTACATTCAAGCTCTGATACTTACAGGTTTCAAAGAGAACACATTTCATACTATATAATGTCTCAAATAGCAAACATGAAGAATAAGATGTGGTTATTAAACCATGATACAGGAGAAGCTGAGAGCAATCAGTAATCCTCACTGATATCAATACAGGATTCATGGAGTACCCTGAGGAATCCCCAAGCCCCAGTGGGGCATACTGTTAGTGGCACAAAACTGAAGTCACATTCTGCAGGGAAAATAGACACTACATGAACTTGTGTTCTTTGGGTGCATGCAAGTAATTTTAGTTAGTAACTATTTAGTAGGCCTGTATAAGTACTTCACCTTCAGTAAAGCCATTTTAAGTTAGACAACTTAAGTGCAGACTAGAAAGTGCTCTTCCGTAGTCTATAATCCCACACATCACAGCCATAGGCTTTCTCAACTTAGTGAAAATACCTTTTAGAAATATGCTCTTCTGGAATCGATTGTTTCCTCATAGTCCTCAACTCTGCTGATACACTAATCCTGGACATTTTCCCTCTAGAACTGAGACAATAAATTTCTGTTGTTTGGGCTTCCCTGGTAGCTCAGTGGTAAAGAATCCGCCTGTCAGTGCAGCAGACATAAGAGACATGGGTTCGATCCCGGGTTGGGAAGATCCCCTGCAGGAGGGCATAGCAACCCACTCCAGTATTCTTGACTAGAGAATCCCATGGATAGAGGAGCCTGGCAGGCTACAGTCCATGGGGTCTTCAACAGTAAGACATGACTGAGTGACTAATACTTTCATTGTAATCTGGGGTTGCAGCTGCCTCCTAATATCACTGAAGGCAGAGTTCATATTTCTTATCCTCACCCTCTTTGTTATTCTGAAATCATTCCCAAGAGGAAGAACGTACCATTTTTACTCCATCATTTAAACATCTGAAGTTAATAATTCACTATCTGAAATCACTGCAGTAACTTGTGTTCTTTGGGTGCATGCAAGTAATTTTAGTTAGTAACTATTTAGTAGGCCTGTATAAGTACTTCACCTTCAGTAAAGCCATTTTAAGTTAGACAACTTAAGTGCAGACTAGAAAGTGCTCTTCCGTAGTCTATAATCCCACACATCACAGCCATAGGCTTTCTCAACTTAGTGAAAATACCTTTTAGAAATATGCTCTTCTGGAATCGATTGTTTCCTCATAGTCCTCAACTCTGCTGATACACTAATCCTGGACATTTTCCCTCTAGAACTGAGACAATAAATTTCTGTTGTTTGGGCTTCCCTGGTAGCTCAGTGGTAAAGAATCCGCCTGTCAGTGCAGCAGACATAAGAGACATGGGTTCGATCCCTGGGTTGGGAAGATCCCCTGCAGGAGGGCATAGCAACCCACTCCAGTATTCTTGACTAGAGAATCCCATGGATAGAGGAGCCTGGCAGGCTACAGTCCATGGGGTCTTCAACAGTAAGACATGACTGAGTGACTAATACTTTCATTGTAATCTGGGGTTGCAGCTGCCTCCTAATATCACTGAAGGCAGAGTTCATATTTCTTATCCTCACCCTCTTTGTTATTCTGAAATCATTCCCAAGAGGAAGAACGTACCATTTTTACTCCATCATTTAAACATCTGAAGTTAATAATTCACTATCTGAAATCACTGCAGATGGTGACTACAACTATGAAATTAAAAGACACTTGCTCCTGGGAAGAAAAGCTATGACAAGCCTAGATAGCATAATAAAAAGCAGAGACATTATTTACTGACAAAGGTCCGTCTAGTCAAAGCTATGGTTTTTCCAGTAGTCATGTATGGATGCCAGAGTTAGACCATAAAGAAAGCTAAGCGACAAAGAATTGGTGCTTTTGAACTGTGGTGTTGGAGAAGATAGACAGCAAGAAAATCAACCCAGTCAATCCTGAAGGAAATCAGTCCCAAATATTCATTGGAAGGACTGAAGCTGAAGCTCCAATACTTTGGCCACTTGATGTGAAGAATTGACTCACTAGAAAAGACCCTGCTGGGAAAGACTGAAGGCAGGAGGAGAAGGGGACAACAGAGGATGAGAGGGTTGGATGGCATCATCGACTCAATCCACATGAGTTTGAGCAAGTTCCTGGAGTTGGTGACGGACAGGGAAGCCTGGCGTGCTCTAGACCATGGGGTCATAAAGAGTCAGACACAACTGAGCAACTGAATGACTGATCCATTATCTGATAGCACGGTTAGTAAGAGAAAACAGCTTCACTATCAACTAATTCATTGCTCTGCAGCTGAAAACACTTCTGATCACTAAAACCACCAGGCAATGCATGAGACAAGGTGCTCAGGGTTGGTGCACTGGGATGATCCTGAGAGATGGGATGGGGAGAGAGAGGGAGGGGGATTTATGATGGATAACACATGTACACCCATGGCTGATTCATGTCAATATATGGCAAAAACCACTACAATACTGTAAAGTAATTAGCCTACAATTTAAATACATTAATTAATTTAAAAAATAAAACCACCAGGCAACTCTTACTCCTAGGTAACTGTCTTGGAAATTCTGATTTTGTACTTCTGAAATGGGGCGTGAAAATAGATGTCAGAAGGGATTGAACATAAGTAAGAAATAGCTCCAGGTTTCAAGAAGTGAAACAAGGGAGCAAAGCTATACAAGCAAAGTTATACAAATAACTATTTGTTTATAGTTATTATACAAATAACTATACATAAGGACATGGACTTGCCTGGTGGCTCAGATGGTTAAAAATCTGCCTGCTATGCAAGAGACATGGGTTTGATCCCTGGGTCAAGAAGATCCCCAGGAGAAGGAAATGGCAACCCACTCCTGTATTCTTGCCTGGAGAATTCCATGGATAAAGGAACCCGATGGGCCACACAGCCCATGGGGTTGAAGAGTCCAACAGGACTGAGTGACTAACACTTTGACTTTTCATATATAAGGACAACTGTGAAACGTGCTGATATCTTGAAGGAGAGAGAGAGATCATAATCAACTGTGAAATGTGCTGATATCTTGAAGGAGAGAGAGAGAGATCATAATCAGGCAGTGGTACGATCATAATCAGGAAAAGATTAACAAAGAATAAAAAATTTGATGACCTTCAGTCACGCCTTAAACAGACATAAAATACTCACATGCCAGATACGACACATATCCACTGATTAAAGCCAGAAACCTGGACTCGACTTTCTTCTCCACTCTCTGATCACAACTGAATCACTGAGCCCTGTTGATCTGTACTGCTGAATATTTCACTAATCCTCTCCTCTCCTTTCATACTGCTTCCTTACTTCTGGTCTACACTACTGCAGTAATCTCAGCGGCTTCCTTGCCTAGATTTACCCCCACTGCAACCGTTCTCTGCACTGCCACAGCCTACTAGCTGCGAATATGATCACATCTGCTCTCAGGCTGAAGCACGTTAGCAGCCCCCATCACCGAACTTCCTTCCTGTGTGTAAGAGGCGCTCCACAAGGCGGGCCTAGTTCTCTTCACCAGTCTCATTCCTGCCCCTCCAGTGTGTACTCTCCACTCCAGCCAAACTGGAACCAGCTTGGAGCTCCAAGTGTGCTCTGTCCTTACAGGTCTGTCCTTACCAGCTCCACCTCCCCGAAAGATTTCTGCTCATTATACTCCAACCCATCTTTTAAAGTGGCAGGCACTCAGTTTTCTCCCTGACAAAGGCTGCCTTTATATTCTCTCCCTGCCATCCTTGGGGATGTCATTTGGATGACAAGATTATTCTGCATCTTACTGATGTAAAGCTTACAGAACTTAACCATTGGGTTGTCCGTATCTGCTGACACGTCTAAATCCTCTCTAGTCTGTGATCTTATTGCCCTTGCCCCCTTATGCACCAAGCAGAGTGCCTGGTTCACTCTGCACTTAGGATGCATGAATGAGCAAGTGTACAAGGGTGGCTACCATCTTCTCAGTCTAAGACCAGAGAGCACTGCTTTTGAGTAACAGGAAAATGTAAATTCAAACTAACAAACAAAAGGCTCATTACAGCTATTCCATCATGTAAAAGAACAGAATGTTGGACTAGATGATTAAAGGTCTGCTGCTGCAATTCTAAACTTCTAGGAGTCTGTATATTCTGTTTTCTGCTTTACCTTTTAAACTAGGAAGATGGCAGAGCTAAAGAAGGACAGAAACTACTGGAAAATGATTCAGAGGATTACAATCATTTTCAAAGTAGAGAGAAAGCCAAAGATAATAAAAAAAATAAATAAATTAAAAGCTCTATATTAACTCTAACCTGTAAGAACAATGATTCTGACCCAAGTCAAACTATGATGGGAAAGTACATCCCACTGTAAAACCTCAAGAGAGAGGCCTTATTTGGTGTCTTAATTTCTCTGTTAATGTAAGTCCTCATTTAAACTACATCACATTTCAAAGGAGGCTTCCTGTTAGATAACTGCATGTCCCCAAGTACACAGTCATGGAAGCTGAAACAAGAGTCACAAATGAGATTACTTTGTTAAGGTCATAAAATGATTCAAACAAATTCCAAACAGAACCTTTGATCTGAAATTTAGTTTTATGTTCTGATCTCCTGATAACAGCCCAGCTTTGTGAATTCTTAACTGTGTTCTCTTCTTTTCATATTTGTTCACAAGTAAAATCCAGTGAAATTTATCCATTACTTCAAAAGAGAATTTGTAAAAGATCTCTGCTATATCACTTGAGTTCTACTAAAAATAATATATGTGGAATTTAGAAAGATGGTAACAAGAACCCTGTATGCAAGACAGCAAAAGAGACACAGATGTATAGAACAGTTTTATGGACTCTGTGGGAGAGGAAGAGGGTGGGATGATTTGGGAGAATGGCACTGAAACATGTATAATATCATATGTGAAACGAAACTCCAGTCCAGGTTCAATGCATGATACAGGATGCTCGGGGCTGGTGCATTGGGATGACCCAGAGGGATGTTATGGGGAGGGAGGTGGGAGGGGGGTTCAGGATGGGGAACATGTGTACACCCGTGGCGGATTCATGTTGATCATGTATGCCAAAACCAATACAATATTGTAAAGTTGAAAACAAAACAAAACAAAACCAAACCTGAACAACCAGATAGCCCAAGAAACATCTCCATATCATTAAATAATCTCACAACCAAGGTGACACCATGATGAACTAAAAGAAAAAAGTCCTCAGGTTTTCACCTCTCTCTTCATGGTATGTATCACATGAGCCGTTACACACACACATAAAAATGTGGGGGAGGGAGGCAGAGAAATCAATATTTAGAAGGGGTGAACAGCGGCGAATATTCTAACCATAATGAAACAGAATGAATAACATATCTCATTCTTAAACAATCATTTATTAAGTACTGAAAATAAAGACCAAAAAATATAAAACTAAAAAATTGGAAAAGAAAAAATTTGCATGGCTACTCCCTGTATCCCAAACACATTCCATCAACATCATTCAGATTCTGTGGCTCAAACCAAGTTATTAGCAGTGACAGATTTTGGGTAAAAACCTCAGTTCCGGAGGTTCCAAGGCAAGTTATTTAACCTGTTTTTTAAAAGTCCCTTTCTTAATGTGAAGAAGAGAAAAAGAGGACAGTTGTCAAATCTATGTACCAGGACGATTTTGAAGGTTAAGTATAATAACCTGCACAAAGACAGGCACAGACACACAGACGTGGTAGAGGGCAGCTTTCTCGCTTTCATGGTGGCACTTTCATCTTTCCAGGAATAACTTTTTGAACATCAGTTTGTTGCTCCTTCACAAGTTAAAGATAAGGGCACAGTGGCACTCATTCTTTCTTCTCTCCTTCTACTGAGTCTGGCACTTTGGTGAAGGAATGTTATTGGCATCTAGACACATATTCGTGATGTGCCCATTATATGTCCATGGAATGTGGTATTTGCTATCATTTGAAATAAGTCCCTCCAAAATTAACATTCAAGTCTTAATCCCCAGGACCTCAGAATGTGACCTGACTTGGAAATAGGCTTGTTTCAGATGGCTCAGACAGTAAAGCGTCTGTCTACAATGTGAGAGACCTGGGCTCGATCCCTGGGTTGGGAGGATTCCCTGGAGAAGGAAATGGCAACCCACTCCAGTACTCTTGCCTTGAAAATCCCATGGATGGAGGAACGTGGTGCAGGCTACTACCCATGGGGTCGCAAAGAGTCAGGCATGACTGAGTAACTTCACTTTCTTTCTTTCTTGTTTCAGATGTAAAGTTAAAAATGAGGTTATTTTGGACTATGGTATGCTCCTGATCTAGTAAGATTCGTTTCCTTATAAGGAGAGGGGACACAGACACACACACACAGGGAGCACACATGCTGACGGGGGCACACATGGTGTACTGAAGCTGTAGTGCTGAAGTGCTGTAGCTATAAGCCAAGGAACCCTAGGGATGGCTGGCAGATCACAGGAAGAGGTAAGGAAAGATTCTTCCTTAGAGCTTTCAGAGAGAGCTTGGCCTTGCCGACACCTTGATTTTGGAATTCTGACCTCCAGAACTGTTAAATAATCAGTTAATTATTAATCGTTAATTTCTGTTTCCAAGACACTCAGTTTGTGGTACTCTGTAACAACTTCCCTACGAAACTAATACAGTCTACTACAAACAGACACACAGACATACATTACACGTGTTCAATGTGCATACATTTCTTTGAGTCACAAAGATTGACAAAGTGTTTTCGAAACTATTAGCCTGCTTGAGACTCGGAACAACATTACTGTCCCGCTGAATAAACTGAGAAATTTAAAATCAAAGAAGTTATAAAAGAAGGTCTACTCCTATGCTTCTACGCCAAAGACTTCTTTTGGAAACTATCACCTTTTCCCCTTGAGTTACTGGCTGGCTACAGACACATTTGTCGTCCACCTTTGGCTGATGTATATTGACTAATATGACATGCATGTGCTGTGCTCAATCGTGTCTGACTCTGTGTAACCCCATGGGTTGTAGTCCGCCAGGCTCCTCTGCCCATGGGATTCTCTAGGCAAGAATCCTGGAGTGGGTTGCCGTGCCCTCCTCCTCTGTACTAACCTTTCTCTTAGCACAATTATTTTCTCTTTATCAGGATTTTTATCTTTCTTTAACAACTTTTCTGAGATATAATTCACATTTCATAAATATGTTTTTGTATTTTTTAAATACATAACTAAATGGCTTTTTAAAATATTCAGGGATGTGCTACCATCACCACAAGCTAAGTTTAGAACATTTTTATCACCCTTAAAAGAAACTAGTGGTTCCATCCAACTCCATGATCCAATACTTTATAGCACAGAAACGAAGTCTTGTGAATAATAAATATCAGAGTCATTGCATTCTTATCACGTACTGGACAGTATTCCAAGACTTTACACATATCAACTAATTTAGTTGACACAATTCTTTGAAATAAGTACTATATTTTTCTTCATAACACTGAGTTCTTTAGCTCAAAGAGGTTAAATAATTTGCCCAAGGCTATTGAGATCATAGGTGGTGGCACTGGAATTTAAATCTAGATAATTATAAAACATGTGCCAATCACTTAAAACTGAAAGTTAATTTAAACAAAGCAAAACTATAGTAAAGAGGAAGCACAATGGTCTGATAAATTATGACATGGGAGTTAAGTGACATGGATTTTCTCTAGGGCTTGACAAGTTTGCTATGTGAGTCATTTCAAATTCCACCTTCCTGTAACATTTCAACACATTCTGGAGATATTGCTAATAACACTATTTTTTTTCCATTGTAACTATTTCTTTATTCAAAGAATTATGATTTAAAATGAAACTCATATCATACTACAGAAATAGTGTCATGAGTTCCCATGTATCTGTGATACATCTTAAATAATTACCACTACATGGACAATCCTGCTTCACATATACAGAAAATACACACACAGTGGATTATTTCAAAGCACATCTTGAGGTACTACTGACAGCGGTCTTTATCCTATCCCTAAAAAGATATGATTGAGTATGAAACGCATCTAATTCCTTTCTTTCAAGCAGAATCATTGGCAGTACAGGAAGCAATCCTCAGAAAGGTTTTTATTATCAAAAGAAAATCAAAGGACATTACCAAAAACAATTTCTCGAAAATTACTAAATAATCTCTAAAAGATATGTTCTTTGAAATATGAAAACATCTCAGGCATATATAGCAAGAATTAAATAACTAGAAAAATGTTTTATAAGGTTTTGAAAACTAAGGAAGGATTTTATGCCTATCATGATAATAAATATTACTTCTGAGAGGCCAAAAAACACAAAAGTAGAAACTTGTAAATAACAACAACATACCTGTTTATCGTCCAGCAGATCAGGCTCCCCTTTACTAGAAGCAGAGCTGACATCATCTTCATCTGAACTGTTGCTGACTTCCTCTTCATCTGAAGGAAGGTCACCAAGACCAAGGTCCAGATCACTGTGTCCCTCCTGGGATGCTCCAGAACTGCTTTAATAGAGGATATCGCCTTAGACACCCTTGAGAACAAGAAATCCTACCAAAAGCAAACTGTGAGGGCTTCCCTAGTGACTCAATGGTAAAGAACCTGCCTGCCAACGCAGAAGACACAGGTTTGAGAATTCCATGGACAGAGGAGCCTGGTGGGCTACAGTCATGGGAGTTGCAAGAGTCAGACACGATTGCGTGACTAATACACACACACACACACACACACACACACACACACACACTGTATGAGGTAAGCAAAGCACATCTAAGGGATCTGGAGGAATGGAAAGAGTCAGATCAACCAAACTCTCCCTTCCCTTTCCCCATCTCAGTTGTCAAAACCCAAATTCATCTTGGATTTGAAATGGATCATCTTGAAAAACACGGTTTTTTTTTTTTTTTTTAACAACAAACCAGTGAATAGAACATAAAAAAGGCAGAGCTCACAGATACTAGTGGTTACTAGAGGCAGGGGGAAGGTACAGTACATTGGGTGTAGGACAGACTCAAATGTATTACAACACGGGGAATATGGCCAATATTGTGTAATAAACGTAAATGGAAAGTGATCTTTAAAAATTGTATAAAAAACCAAAAACAACACCCAATGGGGCTTTCCTGCTGGCCCAGTGGTTAGGAATCCACCTGCTAATGCAGGGGACATGGGCTCCATCCATGGTCTGGGAAGATTCCACTTGCCAAGGGGCAACCAAGCCCGTGCGCCGTACCTACTGAGCCCATGAGCCACAACTACCGAAGCCCACACAACCTGGAGCCTGAGCTCCACAAGAAGAAAAGCCACCTCAGTGAGAAGCCGGTGCACCGCAGCTAGAAAGCAGCTCCTGTTCCTCTGCAACTAGAGAAAGTCACAGCAACAACTAAATAAATATAACTGGATACACTAAATAAATAAACTAAATAAATACAACTGGATAAATCTTAAAAACAAAAAAACAGACCAAACCTAACATGTACTTCTGCGACAGGAAGGCAGGTAAGGAGCAAGTTTCCCAGATGCCCCTATTCTATGCTTTAATATACCCCTACTCTGGATAATCAGGTCTCTACAAACACAAACCAAGAAGCTTCATAAGAGGTGGCCTGGGTTACTGATCACATTAATGTTTCAACATTAGAAGAGGTGTTGCTTTCTTAGGTCTCAGAGGTTCGTTTTTTTAAAAAGCAATTAACAAATCTGTAAGCACTGGGAGGTAATGATGGTGACCACGATGCACAATCCATGTGTCGTGAACATGTGCCCACCTCTCTGCTCATCACTGCTGCCTTTCATGTAACCACATCTGAGGATGGGCACAGAATCCCCAGCTTGCTCCAGACCTGCTGAATCAGAAGCTCTATAGAGATACAGGGCCCCAAAGGGATACAGGCTGGAGTCTGAAAACCCTTGTACAAGGCCATTTATCAACTCCTCCTCACCAGCCTGACATCAACAACATTTCTCACCTGTACTGAGACAGAATTCTTGAATCTAAAAGACACAGTGGCAATCCAATCTGTGAGGGGAATTCCATAGGAAAGCTCCCAAGGAAGGCAACAGAAATAATTCTAGCTTTAGTTGTAAAGACTCAGGAAGAAAAGGACTGTAATAACGGCTTTCCTGTTTGTAGTCTGTAAGAATATTTGCAGAATAGAAGAGTCAGGAAAAGATCTGTAGAAAATCATCAGGGAAAATCCTCAGGCAGAATAACGCGACAGGTCCACTCCCTGTGGCAGGTTTCTTTTTCAGGTCATGGGCAGGTCACTCAACCGCCAAGATTCCTAACAAGTCATGAAATTTTCTAACGGGAATCTTAAAAGTTAAATTTTCTGCCAGTTCTTGATTACACATTGTAGGATACAGACTTGCCTCAGAACCCATTCCTGAAGCCCAACTGTTATACACACCAGTTGGATGGAGGCAGAACGCCAAAAGAACACTTCCTCCTGCCAAAGTTACACTTTCCCATTACTCAGGGGCAGAGGGCCTCAGGGAGTAATATCACAGCCTCAGTTAGGTGGGTGCATATCTTATCACAGAGCCCCCTGACACAGAGAAGATTCATCCCTGGGGTGGTGGGTGGGGTGGACAGCAGAGCAGTCAAATCACTGGCAATATTCACTTGTCTTTTGGTGCAGAGATAGGAGCTCAACCCAGCTGGGTAATTAGGTGATTGAGACGAGAGAGATTCACCCATATAAGCAGAAGGAAATATACCTTCAACTTGCTTTTTATCTTAGTTCTTAATCTCTTCAAATCCTCTGAAACTCTGCTTCTCAAAACATATTCAGTCTATTAGCAACTTCAACATCACCAGGAAGCTTTTAGAAAAATAAAACCACAGTCCCGCCTCACCCCAATGAATCAGAAGCTGGTTTTAACAAAACCCCAGTAATTTGATTTTTTGGATCAGGCTATCCATAAGTTCTTTAAGATTCAACATTATAAAAATTCCAAATAGTAATACAGCTGTGGCACCTATGAGGAAATTAGGTTCATTTTGTCTAGAGAACACTGAGAGGTGTTTCCTGTATTAACATTCGGAGAGCAATTTTTTTTTTTTTTTCCGGACAGTTATTTTAAAGAAGACAACAACCAGTTAGTTGCCACATTCATTCACGGAAACGAAAGTTCACAAAAGTTAACATTTAAGAACAAGGAGACAAAAAGTAAGTAAATAAATAAAGTATTTAAATAAGGATCAAAGGAATAAAAAGCTTTAAATATCAAAAACAAGGATCAAAATATACCTCCATACAACTTCAGATTTTAGTTTGGAATATTGATTACCTAGAGAAAATCTTCCCTGGCCTACAAATTAGATTATCTGGCTCTTCTCAATCCTACATGCTCCTACTTGGTAGTACATTTTTTCTTCCCTCTCATTAAAATGTAAACTCTTAAGGACAAGGAAATTGTCTTTTTCAGTTGAACTGCCATCACATTACTTGATATGTAATATGCACTCAATATATTTTTATTGAATGAACAAAAAGGATATTAGAAACCAATGGGTGTTAAATTGCAGAAGTTCAGATAATGTATGTGGTACTGATGATGCCAGATAAAGGCCTGGGGCAGGAGGAATACTGGAAAAATGATGGTTTTTAAAGGAAAAAGGACCTCTGGGCATCATCATCAATGGTACAGAAGAATGCTGGTATTCACAAAACAAAAAAACCATTTTGCTTACCAAAGGAATCTCTTGTGAGTAGTTAATGGGAAACAAGCTTGGAGAAGATGGCAGGTGCCAAGCTGTCAAGAAGCATGAAGAGTTGACACGCACTTACAGGCCTTCAGCAAGGAGTCTGAGACCTTCCCGTAGACCTCAAAGATCTCCTCAATAAATCTCCAAGATGCATGTCACTACCACACTTCTTTTTTAAGTCTTTACTGGGTTTGTTACAATACTGCTCCTGTTTTATGTTTCACTTTTCCTGGATGAGAGGCATGTAGGATCTTAGTTCCCTGACCAGGGATCGAACCTGCACCCCTTGTACCACAAGGTGAAGTCTTAACCACTGGACTACCAGGCAAGTCCCTATACATCTTTCTTATTAGCGCCAACAGAGAAGAGAATGGCACCTCTTCCATCAATCAAGTTTTGTAAGCACAGTACCTACCCTTCTCTCCCCATATCCCACCCCCTCCAAGCAGAGGAAAGGATATCATTGTTTATTAGCATCAGTGAGGTAGCCTTGATGATTTCAGAGCCTAAGTCGAAGCTAAAGCAGCTCCCCACATACCTGGATTGTAAACAGCAGAGATCAATTATGGTTTCTGAAGCTTAAGAGGGAGGAACCTTTGTAGACCAAAATAGGGTTTTGCTGCTGCTAAGTCGCTTTAGTCGCGTCCGACTCTGTGTGACCCCATAGACTGCAGCCCAGGAGGCTCCCCCGTCCCTGGGATTCTCCAGGCAAGAACACTAGGAGTATTAATTTTGTAACCTCATACCAATGAACTGAAATGGAGATAGGCACAGCGACAGAAAGGGAGGAAGACCTAGGAGGTAACTTCCATAGTGCAGGCAACCTTAGCCAGGGCGGCTACATCAGAAATTGAGAGGAAGAACTGAACATATAAGGAAAAACCATCACCAGAACTAGGGTAAGGAGGGGGCAAAAAACTCAACTCTTCCTTCAAGGTTTCATGAACAGTCACCAGCAGAATGAGGGAGACACGTCAACTGAAACAGAAATATACCAACAAAGGATCTGATTTTAAAAGAAAGATAATGGAGTCAGCAGCAAAATAAGGAAAGATGCCACCTAGAATCCATATACATGCTCATCTCTACATGACTAAACGAGAAAAACTGTTGATTACTCTATTTTCCCATATCACCGTGAGCAGCTTTCAAACCTATCTAATAATTTTAGATTCCTGATAATGAAACATGGATTTCTTACCTATGCTAGTCACTGAGTTCAGGCTCCTCCATTCCTTACACTCTCTTCCCACTCTCAGAAAGATAACATCCTAACACAGTCTGCTTTTAGGGTTAAAGGCACAAGACATAGTATTTCCTCCACACTTTCTTGCCTAGTTATTACATAATTTGAAAACTGAAATAAAAGGACAGTAAGCTGCAAAAACAACCAAAACAGTCACAACTGGGCTCTCCTTTTCTAGGCCATCCTTTCCAAAAGTACACTGGGATAAACATAGAGACAAGGAGAGCCAGAAGTAAATTTCTACTAATTTAGGTAACTGTTTCCTCAATCTCACATGCCAAGGATCCTTGCAATTGGAGTAGTGATTATTTACTGTCATCACTTAAAAAAAAAAAAATTGACTTACTTGTTCATGTTATTTTCTGTATATAAACAGTACATTTTATACTGGAAGTATATCAAACTTCTCTATTTATCACATCAAGGATGATTTCTCATTTTAAAAAGTAATTCTTTAAAAAAAACTCCTATTTTATCTATTTCCTTAAAGAGTTTTTAGAAACATAAAACCTGCACGGAGCCAAGCTAGGTACAAAAGTTGCCAGGGTTCACGAACAAAACATCCTCGTGAACCTCTATTAAATTAGAGTCTACCAAGCGGAGGGGAGAAAGCCAAGGATGACACAGAAATGAAAAGAGGAGCAGAATCATCAGAACATGTTTTCAAAGCACTGAAAGCAGTTTTGGCAAATCCAGCTATCTTTTACCTCTCTTGCCTGTGATCTTATTTGGAGCCCCTTAAACAAAGAAAATCCTCCTGCAACAAAGACACAGGTTCAGTCCCTGGGTTGGGAAGATCCCTTGGAGACGGAAGTGGCAACCCACTCCAGTATTACTGCCTGGAGAATCCCATGGACAGAGGAGCCTGGTGGGCTATGGTCTATGAGGTCGAAAAGAGTCGAACACGACTGAGCAACTAAACAACAACAAACAAAGAATATTCCATGTAATTTCTCCAAGTGTGACAAAAAGAAATTCACTCCAATATTCTCACCTTCAAAATTTCTCTTGCATTTTGAAGTGACAACATGTAAATCCAAATTTCTGTCATCTTTAGTCTCTTCTTTCTACTCCTGGACCAAACTGAACAGAACACCCACTAGTCTGCAAGATGTCAAAATTCTTTTGCAAATGCTGTCTCATTATGACTTGGTGATTATGTGCTTCCTTTAGCTACTTTCATATTTATCACAGAGTAAGTGGGGAAAACGACCAAGGAAAACTCAAAGGATGAATCAGGAAAAAAATATTTTAAATAAGTCATATATTATAAAATGTAAAGTATATAAGACAGGTTTACAATTTTCACTGAAAAATTGTTTCTATTTAGTTTCCCCAGAAAACTTTTTACTCTTTCACTGCAGTTCCTCTATGGAACTGCAGATTCCACTGTCAAGTTGAAAACAGGGCATTAAATCAACAACAACAAATTTTAAAAACCATTCCTCTTCTTACTTTCAGGTCCTCTTCTCAATTATCCAGTACGTGCGGAATTTTCTCTACCCACTACGCACATGACTTTTCCTAGGAACTACCCCCAAAATAAGAAAGATTTCTCTCTACTTCTTTTAGGAAATACGGAACAACTCAGGAATTTGCTCTACATAACATTTTCATCCTCTAGTAAAGCAAGGCTCATATAATCACATCATGATTTGAGGTTTTCCAAACACAAGATCTTGCATGATTATTTTCTGTCTGTGCAGAGCCAGAGTGACAGAACGTAAAAGCCAAGAGATAACAAAGGGTTTTAAACAAATTTATCTGACGTCAACAAAGCTCAGGTTCTACAAGTGTAACCCTTCTGGGCTCAGATCATCTGATAGGTCTTCTTCATTGCTGTTTTGACTAAAAAACACTGATGTCTCCATAATAAATACGGCTGAGACTTTTACTGGAGAAGGAAATGGCAACCCACTCCAGTACTCTTGCCTGGAGAATCCCATGGAGGGAGGAGCCTGGTGGGCTACTGATTTCAAAAAAATTACACACACACACACACACACACACACACACACACACACACAGATATAAAGAAACAACAGCAAAAGGGAAACATAACTGTCTGAGGAGGCCTTACAAATAGCTGAGAAAAGAAGAGAAAGCCAAAGGAGACAAGGAAAGCTATACGCATCTGAATGCAGAGTTCCAAAGAATAGCAAGCAGAGATAAGAAAGCCTTCCTATGGGAAAGACTAGAGATCACTTCATGAAAATCAGAGATACCAAGAGAATATTTCATGTAAACAGAAGCAAAAGAGATTAACAAGAGGTGGCAAGAATACACAGAAGAAATATACAAAAAAGACCTTAATAACACAGATAACCATGAGGCGTGATCACTCACCTAGAGCCAGACATCCTAGAATGAGAAGTCAAGGGGGCCTTAGGAAGCATCACTACAAAACAAAGCTAGTGGAGGTGATGGAATTCCAGTCAAGCTATTTCAAATCCTAAAAGATGATGTGAAAGTGCTGCACTCAATATGCCAGCAAATTTGGAAAACTCAGCAGTGGCCACAAGATTGGAAAAGGTCAGTTTTCATTCTAATCCCAAAGAAAGCTAATTCCAAAGAATGCTCAAACAACTGCACAACTGCACTCATCTCACACACTAGTAAAGTAATGCTCAAAATTCCCCGAGCCAGGCTTCAACAGTACATGAACTGAGAATTTCCAGATGTTCAAGTTGGATTTAGAAAAGGCAGAGGAACCAGAGATTAAACTGACACCACCTGTTGCATCACAGAAAAAGCAAGAGAGTTCCAGAAAAACATCTACTTCTGCTTCATTGACTATACTAAAACCTTTGACTGTATGGATCACAATAAACTGTGAAAAATCTTAAAGAGACAGGAATATCAGACCACCTTACTTGTCTCCTGAAAACCTGTATGCAGGTCAAGAAGCAGTAGTTAGAACTGGAAATGGAACAACAGACCGGTTCCAAACTGGTAAAGGAGTCTGTCGGGGTTGTATATTGTCACCTTGTTTATTTAACTTGTATGCAGAGTACATCATGAGAAACACTAGGCTGGAAGAAGCACAAGCTGGAATCAAGATTGCCAGGAGAAACAGCAATAACCTCAGATATGCAGATGACACCACTCTTACGGCAGAAAGTAAAGAACTAAAGAGCCTTTTTATGAAAATGAAAGAGGTGTGAAAAAGTTGGCTTAAAATTCAACATTCAAAGAATGAAGACCATGGCATCTAGTCCTATCACTTCATGGCACATAGATGGGGAAACAGTGAGAGATATTTTCTTGGGTCCCAAAATCACCACAGATGGTGGCCGCAGTCATGATATTAAAAGATGCTTGCTCCTTGGAAGAAAAGCTACGACTAACCTAGACAGCATATTAAAAAGCAGCAGAGACATTACTTTGCAGACAAAGGTCTGTATAGTCAAAGCTACGGTTTTTCCAGTAGTCCTGTATGGATCTGAGAGTCGGACCATAAAGAAGGTTGAGCATGGAGGAACTGATGCTCTCAAACTGTGGTGCTGGAGAAGACTCTTGAGAGTCCCTTGGACTACAAGGATATTAAATCAGTCCATTTTAAAAGCAATAAATTCTGAATATTCATTGCAAGGACAGATACTGAAACTCCAATATTTTGGCCACCTGATGCAAAGAGCCAACTCATTAGAAAAGACACTGATGCTGCGAAAGATTGAAAGCAGAAGGAGATGGGGACGACAGAAGCCAAGATGGTTGGATGGCATCACTGACTGTCAACGGCCATGAGTTTGAACAACCTCTGGGAGATGATAAAGGACAGGGAAGCTTGACATGCTGTAGTCCATGGGGTCGCAAAGAGTCGGACATGACTGAACAACCAAACAGCTGTATGTATGTGTGTATGTATATATATACTTGAACACATGTATGTAGCATATTCAGAGAAGGCAAGGGCACCCCACTCCAGTACTCGTGCCTGGAAAATCCAGTGGACGGAGGAGCCTGGTAGGCTGCAGTCCATGGGGTCGAAAGAGTCAGACATGACTGAAGTGACTTAGCAGCAGCATGTAGTATACTAAATTTTTAGAGTTAAATGTTTTGATTAATAACCACAAAATATAAATAAATAAAATCACTAAAATAAGGGATAGCACAGGTGTTTGTTACCAAAAAGAAAAAAAAAGAACAAAACTTGCAGCATAAAATGTACATAATTAGTGTTTTTACTCATTGTCAATGAGTAAAAACATCCAAGCCTTTAAAACTAGGTATTAACATCCAAGCCTTTAAAACTAGCAAGCTGGAGATCTATAGCTTTAGAACAACAAACCACAGGAAAATATCCAGTGTCCACTGAAATGTAAACTAGATTATTTAAAAACTGGCTTCAGAAAACAACAACAAACAAAACAACAAAAAACTAGCTTTGCCTAATGAACTTTGAAAATCAGGTCTGCTTCATTTTCCAGGGGCAACTTCTACCGTCATGAATTCCACCATCATCCCCTTCCCTAGAAACACATTTATTACAAGGATTCTTTTTTGCTTATTTAATTATAATTGAAGGATAACTGCTTTAAAATATTGGTTTCATTTCTGTCTCACATCAACATGAATAAGCCACAGGTATACACATGTCCCTTTCCCCTTGAACGTCCCTCCCACCCTTTCCCACCCCTCTATCAAGGTTGTTCAGTTCAGTTCAGTTCAGTCACTCAGTCCTGTCCACCTTTTTGAGACTCCATGAACCACAGCATGCCAGGCCTCCCTGTCCATCACCAACTCCCGGAGTTCACTCAAACGCATGTCCATTGAGTCGGTGATGCCATCCAACCATCTCATCCTCTGTCATCTCCTTCTCCTCTCGCCTTCAATCTTCCCCAGCATTAGGGTCTTTTCAAATGAGTCAGCTCTCTGCATCAGGTGGCCAAAGTATTGGGGTTTCAGCTTCAACATCAGTCCTTCCAATGAACATCCAGGACTGATCTCCTTTAAGATGGACTGGTTGGATCTCCTTGCAGTCCAAGGGACTCTCAAGAGTCTTCTCCAATACCACACTTCAAAAGCTCAATTCTTCGGCACTCAGCTTTCTTTATAGTCCAACTCTCACATCCATACATGACCACAGGAAAAACCATAGCCTTAACTAGACGGATCTTTGTTGACAAAGTAATGTTTCTGCTTTTAAATATGCTGTCTAGGTTGGTCATAACATTCCTTCGAAGGAGTAAGTATCTTTAAATTTCATGGCTGCAATCACCATCTGCAGTGATTCTGGAGCCCCCAAAAATAAAGTCACCCACTGTCTCCCCATCTATTTGCCATGAAGTGATGGACTGGATGCCATGATCTTTGTTTTCTGAATGTTGAGCTTTAAGCAAACTTTTTCACTCTCCTCTTTCACTTTCATTAAGAGGCTCTTTAGTTGTTCTTTGCTTTCTGCCATAAGGGTGGTATAATTTGCATATCTGAGGTTATTGATATTTCTCCTGGCAATCCTGATGCCAGCTTCTGCTGGAATCCAGCCCAGCATTTCTCATGATGTACTCTGCATATAAGTTAAATAAGCAGGGTGACAATATACAGCCTTGACGTACTCCTTTTCCTATTTGGAACAACTGTCTGTTGTTCCATGTCCAGTTCTAACTGCTGCTTCCTGACCTGCATATAGGTTTCTCAAGAGGCAGGTCAGGTGTTCTGGTATTCCCATCTTGTTGGGGGCCAGTGTGAGGAATTTCGCCCTTGGCAAAGGTCATGAGGAAGGGGGCTTCGGTATGCGCAAAGGTGTGATGAAGCCTCAAGAAAATCCCCTGCTCCCGAGCATCTAACCCCAAAACCAGAGTCTGTCCTGTACTCTCACCCATGGGGGGCTCTCCCCCATAACTGTTTGCCTCTGAGAAGGAGTAAACGTGCAGCTCCAAGGCAGTAAAAATTCCTGGGCGTGACTAAAGTGTTTCAACTTAGGCGATTCCTCTGAAGGTTATCTAGCCTGTCTGTATAGGTTCCTCCGGCCACAACAGCCCTCCAACCATGAGAGGCACGAGACATTTTTGACTTACTAAAGGCAAATTCTTGTGGAAAGTTAGAAATTATTAAGTATGGTGGGTTGGTTGGGAATTATATTGATAAAGGGTTTCTTCAATTGTTGTGTCAATAACTGCCGATAATTCCCTGCCCTAGGTGGGACAAGGGCGTCTCAGGTTAAACCTCTCTGTGGACACAGGATGGTTTACTACCTCTCAACCATAAACAGCACAGAGAGTTTTGGAGTATTCTGAGAATCTTAATTAACATAGGACTTTTTCTTGTTGTTGAGTCAGTGATTGCCACCAGGCCTCCATATCCTTTAGGTACCTGGGAATATATTAATCAATGTATTTGGAATATAGAAAAGGAAATATAGTAGTTTTTGATGTTAGCAATATTAGACTTT
>SJYC01008001.1:0-19072 GCA_006408675.1 Madoqua kirkii
GACACATGATGGTTTACTACCTCTCAACCATAAACAGCACAGAGAGTTTTGGAGTATTCTGAGAATCTTAATTAACATAGGACTTTTTCTTGTTGTTGAGTCAATGATTGCCACCAGGCCTCCATATCCTTTAGGTACCTGGGAATATATTAATCAATGTATTTGGAATATAGAAAAGGAAATATAGTAGTTTTTGATGTTAGCAATATTAGACTTTTTGAATTAATGAATTTTCTCTCTTGTAAAAGATCACTGTACTTTGTTATAAATCACTGTGTCCTTGCTATGTAAAAATGTAACTTTGTCACTATCTTAAGACTAAGTAGATCTTAAGGGGAACATTGGTGAAAGGATTTTCATTTGTTGGACTGATGTTTGTTGCTAAAATCTTCATATTCCCTGCCCTTATAATGAATATAACTAGCATATTAGAGAAATAAGTATTAACCTATAGGAGAAATAAGTCTTAACCTTTAAGCATATAGGAGAAATAAGTATTAACCTTTAAGATTAATCATGTTAACCTTGGGTTAAATAAATTCCTTTCTTGACTGTAACTCACTACACCCTCACCCTATAGGAATGCGACTTTATTTGGAGGGTGGTGCTTGGTTTAAGGGAAAACACCCTTGGAAAAAATAAGTTTTCTGGTTATCAGAAAGAAAGGGTTGTAAATGTCAGCAGGCAGAAATGGCTTGAAGATGATGTAAAAACCCTAAGACTTTTTTTATGTAAAGCACCTGATTTTGATAAGGTCAGGACTGCTGACTCCCGCATGACTCTGTATTCATCTGTATATGTAACAAAAGGTATATAAGTAAACCCCCAAATAAAGAAATCGGATCAGTTCCACAAAGACTGATTCCCTCATGTCGTTCCTTTCTGCTCCCCAATTTTCTGGCTGAATTCCCATCTGGAGCATGGGTGCCCGCCATGCATATGGTACAAATTCCTTGTCCAGAATTTTATTGATACCCCATGTAAATCAAGTTATTCAGCCCCTTTCTTTCTTCCCTACTATTTTCTGGTCGAATTCCCATCTGGTGCATAGGACCCACCAAGCCTACTAATTCTGCCTGGGCTTCTAAGATTGGACCGGGGAGGGGGGGGAAGGGGCGCCTTAGTGCCTCTTCTCCTTCGGGAGAATGGGAAGATGCCTGCGGCCTATCTAGGTGGTGATTGGTACCCTGTGTTAACCAAGTTATTTGGCCTCTTTTTCTCTGCTAAATTCCTACTCCCTCTCTATCTGTAATTAAATAAGTTTTTCCTAGGATGCCTTCTCCGTCTCCACCTTTGAATCACCCTGGATCCACCGGGGCTGGACCTCGGCACCATCTCTTTCAGAATTTTCTAGTTTATTATGATCCACACAGTCAAAGGCTTTAGCATAGTCAATAAAGCAGAAATAGATGTTTCTTTGGAACTGTCTTGCTTTTTTGATGATCCAGCAGATGTTGGCAGTTTGATCTCTGGTTCCTCTGCCTTTTCTAAAACCAGCTTGAACATCTGGAATTTCACAGTTCACATATTGCTGAAGCCCGGCTTGGAGAATTTTGAGCATTACTTTACTAGTGTGTGAGATGAGTGCAACTGTGTGATAGTTTGAGCATTCTTTGGCATTGCCTTTCTTTATGATTGGAATGAAAACTCACATTTTCCAGTCCTGTGGCCACTGATGAGTTTTCCAAATTTGCTGGCATACTGAGTGCAGCACTTTCAGAACATCATCTTTTAGGATTTGAAACAGCTCTACTGGAATTCCATCACCTCCACTAGCTTTGTTCATAGTGATGCTTCCTAAGGCCCACTTGACTTCTCATTGCAGGATGTCTGGGTCTAGGTGAGTGATCACACCATCGCTATTATCTGTGTCATGAAGATCTAGTTGTTACAGAGTCCCAGTTTGAGTTCCCCAAGTCATACAGCAAATTTCCATTGGCTATCTATTTTACATATGGTAGTGAATATACTTCCATGTTTCTCTCTGCATTCGTCTCACCCTCTCCTTCCTGCCCCTCACCCATGTCCCTTAAGTCTGTTCTCTATGTCTGCATCCCCACTGCTGCCCTGCAAATAGGTTCATCAGTACCATCTTACTATTACTAGGTTCTTCAAATTGTATTCTCCTGACAGAAACAAACTCAAGATCAGTACCCTGAGGCTGTTATTTAAAATACAGTCACAGAAGGACAAGGGCTTCCCAGGTGACTCAGTGGTAAAGAGTCTGCCTGCCAAATCAGGATCAAAAGGAGAGGCAGGTTTGATCCTCGGGTGGGAATATCCCCTGGAGGAGGAAATGGCAACCTATTCTAGTATTCCTGCCAGGAAAATCCCATGGACAGAGGAGGCTAGTGCGCTGCAGTCCATGGAGCCACAAAGAGTCGGACACGACTGAATGAGCACACTTACGCATGGAAGGACAACTCTGAAAACTGGCTAAAGAGCCAAATGGAATTCAAAATTCCTTAAAGCAGAAGATAACCTACCCAGATGGGAGCACTTTACGTAAGCAAATTCCAGAGGCAGTGAGGTTTAACCACAAAACAAGCAGTTTCCAAAGAAGTTTCCATCAATGGCCGTTAGTAGCAGGCTGGTTAAATAAACTGGGCATATTCATACAATAATATACTAAACAGCTATTTTAAAAATGAAACAGGTCTATGCACAATGGTATAGGTTGCTCTCCAAGAATACTCCAAGGTTCAAAAGGAGTTAAGGCACAGAGCAGTGTGCATCCGTCTGTGTAAAAAGGAAAAACACACACATATATGTGCGCACGTGTCTATCTACACAAATATATGCATATAAAAGGTATGCAGACAGGCTGCTGCTGCTGCTGCTATGTCACTTCAGTTGTGTCTGACTCTGTATGACCCCATAGACGGCAGCCCACCAGGCTCCCCCATCCCTGGGATTCTCCAGGCAAGAACTCTGGAGTGGGTTGCCATTTCCTTCTCCAGTGCATGAAAGTGAAAAGCAAAAGTGAAGTCGCTTAGTCGTGTCCGACTCTTAGCGACCCCATGGACTGCAGCCCACCAGGCTCCTCTGCCCATGGGATTTTCCAGGCAAGAGTACTGGAGTGGGGTGCCACTCTCTTCTCCAAGTGATCTTCCTGACCCAGGGATTGAACCCAGGTCTCCCACATTGCAGGCAGAGGCTTTAACCAGGGAAGCCTGAAAGAGTCAGAAGAAACTGATAAAAATCATTGCCTCTGGGGCTACAGCCTGAGATGAGAGACTTCATTATTACCCTTTCCCGCTTTAAAAAACAAAACAAAACATTTCTACTTATTTTTTCAAAGACAACACACACAGATCCCAAACTCAGAAACTGAAAAGTTTTAATTCGAGCACCTCGGGTTTAGATTTCTGCATACTTTCAAGAGTGTCTTTATTTTTTCCCTTTAATTGCTTCTTAAATGGGAAAGATACATAGATTATGCCTTCTCTTATAGTCAGTATGTAGCGGCTTATTTAGGAAAACCATTGGCATGAGTCTCTAGATAATAGGTAGGAGGAGAGACCTTCTGGCCAGTCAGTTGATAGCTTTAAAAAAGAGAAAGAGAGATTGTAAAGGGATTGTTCAACAGTCTATAAGGGCCACAGAGTAACCACACAACTGTTAAGGAGACCACAGTAAACAGCACCATATTATTAGGCATCTCCCAGAGGGCTCTGTCTGGATTGTGGGAAAACTCCTGGCCTGTAAGATCATGCCCTCCAGAGCTCCTGGTCCAATCTTAATGACAAAGGAGAAGTCCAAAGCCAATCACAATCCAACAGACTCCCCTGTCCCTCCAGCTTGGGGCTTCCCAGGTGGCTCAGTGGGTAAAGAATACACCTACAATGCAGGACATGCAGGAGACACAGGTTCAATCTCTGTGTCGGGAAGGTTCCCTGGAGAAGAGAATGGCTACCCACTCCAGTATTCCTGCCTGGAGAAACCCATGGACAGGGGAGTCCAGAGGGCTACAGTTCATGGGATCGCAAAGAGTCAGACACAATTACACATGCATGCCCCTCAAACTTAGGCATCTGGTTCAGGTCTGAGTTGTTCTGAGTTACAGTGGAATAAACTGTTATAAAAATATCTTCTGAAACAAGCACTAGCTAAAATAAGTACCAAACATATAACTACCAGCAGTTTTGCTTTCTTAAGGGATTTGAGGAATGAATGAATCTTTAAAATGCATTTCAAGAAATATAGATAATAGAAATCTTTTTGTTAACACAAATAGGAAAGAATTCTACTGAGCTTAGAATTGCTTCCAAATTAAATATAGCAGGTTCCCAATCCGGTTTTCTTATTACAGCAAAAATGGTGTTTATTTTGTTGAAAAATAATGTTTAAATAAAGAGATGTTGACCCAACATCATTTCTTCCCTTTACCTCATTATGTAACATGTAATTCATTAGTACCACACCAAATAGAAGTGAAGTGAAGTGAAGTCGCTCAGTTGTGTCCGACTCTTTGAGACCCCATGGACTGTAGCCTACCAGGCTCCTGAGTTCGTGGGATTTTCCAGGCAATAGTACTGGAGTGGATTGCCACTTCCTTCTCCAGGGGATCTTCTCGACCCAGGGATCGAACTCAGGTTTCCCGCATTGTAGACAGACGCTTTACCGTCTGAGCCACCAGGGAGGTCCTCACCAAATAGAGGCCACTGGAAATAATGAGGTTGGGATGAATATATGAGGACACTTCATGTTTAGACATGCACACACACATATGCACATACACATATATTATACGTATATACGTATATTTTCACACATGTGAGAAATGGAGTATTTCCTGCCATGTCAGTAAACAAGGATGTCACAGTCATCAGTGATTCCAGCCCTCCAGGGCACTCAGGAAGGAAAGGAATACCTGCTAAATTGGCAGCCAAGAGGCTGCAGCCACTCCCTATGGTGAGCACTGAGGAACTGGGGATGTGAAGAAAACACAGGGTACCGACCCAGGATAGCTGAGATGCATATGAAAGCAATGATTTCAGTGAGCCCAGACTCCTGCATCTTCTCGTACATAGAAAAACACTAAATTACTTCACTTGAAATATTTGATTTCCTTTAGTTAATGGGTTGTTTAATTAACAGAAATCTCTTGATGTTCCAGCTACCTGCCCTTTGTTGTGAAAATTCTATAATGCCTGGTTTCTTCTCTTGCCTCCTTGAAGCAGTTCTCTCAGGATCATGTGAGAAGCTGCCTCCTGGGCTTAAGTCCTAAAAATTTCCACCAAATAAAACAGAACTCTCAACTTTAAGGTTGTGAATATTTCTTTAGTTCAGTTCAGTTCAGTCGCTCAGTCGTGTCCGACTCTTCGTGACCCCATGAATCACAGCACGCCAGGCCTCCCTGTTCATCACCATCTTTCGGAGTTTACTCAGACTCATGTCCATCGAGTCCGTGATGCCATCCAGCCATCTCATCCTCAGTCGTCCCCTTCTCCTCCTGCCCCCAATCCCTCCCAGCATCAGAGTCTTTTCCAATGAGTCAACCCTTTACATGAGGTGGCCAAAGTACTGGAGTTTCAGCTTTAGCATCATTCCTTCCAAAGAAATCCCAGGGCTGATCTCCTTCAGAATGGACTGGTTGGATTTCCTTGCTGTCCAAGGGCCTCACAAGAGTCTTCTCCAACACCACAGTTCAAAAGCATTAATTCTTCGGCGCTCAGCCTTCTTCACAGTCCAACTCTCACATCCATACATAATCACAGGAAAAACCATAGCCTTAACTAGACGGACCTTAGTCGGCAAGGTAATGTCTCTGCTTTTCAATATGCTATCTAGGTTGGTCATAACTTTTCTTCCAAGGAGTAAGCGTCTTTTAATTTCATGGCTGCAGTCACCATCTGCAGTGATTTTGGAGCCTAAAAAAATAAAAGTCTGACACTGTTTCTACTGTTTCCCCATCTATTTCCCATGAAGTGATGGGAGTGTATGCCATGATCTTCATTTTCTGAATGTTGAGCTTCAAGCCAACTTTTTCACTCTCCTCTTTCACCGTCATCAAGAGGCCCTTTAGCTCCTCTTCACTTTCTGCCATAAGGGTGGTGTCATCTGCATATCTGAGGTTATTGATATTTCTCCTACCACTCTTGATTCCAGCTTGTGTTTCTTCCAGTCCAGTGTTTCTCATGATGTACTCTGCATAGAAGTTAAATAAGCAGAGTGACAATATACGGCCTTGACGTACTTCTTTTCCTGTTTGGGACCAGTCTGTTGTTCCATGTCCAGTTCTAACTGTTGCTTCCTGACCTGCATACAGATTTCTCAAGGGGCAGGTTAGGTGGTCTGGTATTCCCATCTCTTTCAGAATTTTCCAAAGTTTATTGTGATCCATAGAGTCAAAGGCTTTGGCATAGTCAATAAAGCAGAAATTTTATATATTATAATATTTAATATATGAAACTGGTATCCCATTTATTTCAATAAATATTTATTGTGGGCTTATTATGCATTCTATTTTAGGCACTAGATGAAGATACTCTAACAGAATTAGTCATAGATGATGTTCAAACTGTAAATTCTATTGGTTGCTTTTCTTTTTACCTGCCAATTGAGGCTCTCTTTCACTAATAAATGCAAAAGGAATCAGGATAACTGCAGTAAATAGGGTAAAACAGCAGGGATAAATATTTATTGTGGGCTTATTATGCATTCTATTTTAGGCACTAGATGAAGATACTCTAACAGAATTAGTCATAGATGATGTTCAAACTGTAAATTCTATTGGTTGCTTTTCTTTTTACCTGCCAATTGAGGCTCTCTTTCACTAATAAATGCAAAAGGAATCAGGATAACTGCAGTAAATAGGGTAAAACAGCAGGGACCATTTTCTAAACAGAGAACAACTAAAAGTAGTGAAAGTGAAGTCGCTCAGTCGTGTCTGACTCTTTGCGACTCCGTGGACTGTAGCCCACCAGGCTCCTCCCTCCATGGGATTCTCCAGGCAAGAGTACTGGAGTGGGTTGCCATTTCCTTCTCCAGGGGATCTTCCCAACCCAGGGATCAAACCTGGGTCTCCCGTATTCCAGTCAGACGCTTTAACCTCTGAGCCACCAGGGAAGCCCGAACTAAAAGTAAGTACATGCTAAACGTTAAAGGCAGCTCATAGGCATTAAGGACTACAGAGGCAGAGAAAGAAGTACCCCATGCAGACTGGGGCAGGCAGATAAACTGCAGGTATGGGCACCTGGGAGAAGATACTTCAGTGAATGAAAGGAGGAACAAAGGTCTCCTAAACAGGAGAGGACTGGAGGGAAAACAATGTGAACAAAGGCATGGAGGCAAAAATGCAAGTGATGTGGTAGGTGATGGGAGATGGTGATAAGAGGGTGAGTGCATTTCTGTGTGATGAGAAATGAAGAGATTTATTAGTTAGAAAGAGGTTCCTACAGCTAGGAAGCAAGCAGGACGTAAGAAATCATCCAATTGTGATGATCCAAATTCAACCCTTCCCCTTAGCTTTATCATGTTTCAACATTAGACAGGGAACCTAGCATGGGAGTCAGGCTAGGTTTCAGAATGGACTGCGTGGTGAGCAGGCAGGGATGAACAGCTCACCCTCTGACTACCGTCTGTAACAGGGTGACCATGTGCTTTTGTGTCAATCGTACGTGCCACACTGCTTCTGCTCATGTCTTTTCATCATAATCCTAACAGTCGCTGAAAACGTGGTGAGATTTTTGGAAAATATGACCAGGTCCTCTGCCCCTGCTACGCTCTTGATCGTGACTCAGTATGAAGCCACTATGGTGTAAGGGCCCATACAGTGTTCTGCCTTGACATCGGGGGGAAGTGAAGAGGGCCCCAAATGGCCTAATGACAAGCTGCTCTTCCCACTCTGCTCCCTCAGATAAGGGCCCCTAGTCAAACAACCTTCTTCACCATAGGGACTCTTGCGGCTTATCCATGAATAGGTGATTTTCGTTCCCAGTCACTGTGTGAAATTACTGAAACCAGTCAATCACATTCTCCCATGGAATCCTCTTGATGGTACAAAGTGTGGCTCCCACAGCTGCTGGTGGTTCACTCCGCTTCCAGTGCAACCTCTGTGTGGCCCTGTGTGGAATGCTAAGTCCTCCTCCCCTAGGGTGTATGTAACTGATAAACTGCTGCCAAGCTTATCGGTCAACTTTTGGCCATCCTCAACCATCCCTCACCAACAGGGTGAACAGAAGGTAACCAAAACACCTACCAAAGAGGATGTCATTTTCTGGGACCCTTACATCCAAAGCTGGTGTGCTGTTGATTTCAAATAGGATTATCCTCACATCATATTGAAGGGTATATGAACTAGCTACATGAATTCCTAACTAAACTTTGCATTTACATCTACACAGACTCTGTCAGGATAAAAGCAAGCAACTTCAAGTTAAAGGTATTATTTCTATTATGACAGACACATGACATATTACATGTCACACAAAATAAAATGCTGTATTAAATACAGACCCCACTATAATAAAATAGTGGGGGATTATAAGGAAATCAGCAGTTAAACCAAAATCTACTTACTGTTCAAGATCTTATTGTATTCAAGCCTACTTGAGTGTTTCCATTTTTAACAGGAACCACAACCTGTAATTGGGATTTCCCACTGACATGGAGGAAAAAGTAGGCTTCTTGGTAGCCCGTAAGTAGCTAAAGATGGGAAGATTAAACTATCACTTATGAATAAATCAGTCCACTTCCTTATTTAAAATAAGCATGAAAAACTGTATTTACCATTTCTCTTAGACTACTCTAGATCAACTATGAATTGTCAACAACCTCAAAGACCCATATGGGACCCATTTCTTCCTCAGAGTACAGTGGATACAGGTCCATTTTTTTTAAGACTGAGAGTCTGCAGATGGCCTCTGGAAAGTTCTGTCCTCCACAAAACAACATCAGTGTATCTTTGTACTGGTTACATTATTGACCTGCTCCTCCTTTATCTCTGGCTCCCTTGACTGGGAAACAAACAAAATCACAACACTTTTATCAAACTTGGGCAACATTTTCTAGAGTCAGAGAAAATGGAAGGGAAGTAAAAATACACATGTATTCAATAAGTGAGATAAACGGATGCACTTTTGCAGGGTCACAAACATTTCATCACAGTTTCATAGTTTCTCAGAGTAGATGCTAGAAACACTCTTGACTTGGAGCAAAACTGCCTATCTGAGTAGTCACCTAACCATTTACTAGATAAGTGAAACTGACTTAACCTCATTATGTCTCATCATCTCATCCATAAAATGGGGATACCATAGTGTCTACCTGACAGGGTTTTATGAGAATTAAATGAATTAATATAAATAATGCTCTAACAATGTCTGAGACATAGAAAGGTCACTTTCCTATGTGCACTCTCTTTCTCCTCATATACGTGTGTATGTATGTGTGATTATCTCTAGTATTTAAAAGATTAGTACTCTAGGCACTTAGAAGTCTAGACTTGTAGCAAAAAGGACTGCAAGAGAGAAGCTTCTGCATTGTCAGTCATGTGAAACAGCTCATCACCAGCACACACATCTGAGTAAAGAGCTGCAGTGAGATCATGTGAGCTCTGGTTTTGCAGGTCACTCCTGGGCTTGTTTTCACGTTTAATTTCACTGCTTCTCTGTGGTACTTTACTACTCGCACAGGAAGACTGAAAGCTCAGTTTCACAATACAGTCTCCTGTTTCTAAAAGAATTTCAATCACCAACATAAGTAACTTAAAGGTATCCTGCTGAGTCTCAAGATACTTTTTAAAGAAACTTTCGAAAAGCTAGCTTCATCCCTCTTTGGTACATAATGATCACAATGATAACTTCAAAGATCAATATAGGTAGAGATGGTCTCTGAATGATATAGGAAGGAAGTGTCACTTGTGGAATGAAACTGCTGATTTCCTTGCCAATATGAACTTCACTTTAAAGCCAAATACTTGTGCAGACTTTCATACGAGGTTAAAGGGCATAAAGAGTCTAGTAGGCCTTCAAAACACTGATCCTCTGTTCTGAGCCACTAGCTGCTGCTGCTGCTAAGTCACTTCAGTCGTGTCCGACTCTGTGTGACCCCATAGATGGCAGCCCACCAGGCTCCCCAGCCCCTGGGATTCTCTAGGCAAGAACACTGGAGTGGGTTGCCATTGCCTTCTCCAATGCATAAAAGTGAAAAGTGAAAGTGAAGTCGCTCAGTCGTGTCCAACTCTTAGTGATCCCATGGACTACAGCCCACCAGGCTCCTTTGTCCATGAAGTGCAAAAAAAAAAAAAAAGAGAGGAGAGAAGTAAAGAGAAATTAAGACAACAGGTAGAAAGACAAAGGGGCTTCCCAGGCACCTCAGTGGTAAAGAATCCACCTGCCAAGAAGATGCAGGTTCGATCCCTGGGTCGGGAAGATCCCCTGGAGAAAGGAATAGAAACCCACTCTGGTATTCCTGCCTAGAGAATTCCATGGACAGAGGAGCCTAGTGGGCTCTAGTCCATGGGGTCACAAAGAGTCAGACATGACTTAAAGACTAAAATAACAACAGAAAGACAAAGCATCCCCCGCTCCTCCAGCTGTGATATGTCTTAATTCTGGCCATGCACTGAGCTTCTGAGGTGTTAGTTTTCATGTCAGGCATTGACACACAAGAAAGAAGATGCTATTCCTGCCCAGGGGGAAATAGGGCTGACAGCTTCTGTCTTTCTCACCTACTTCCAAGATAACAATAGCCTCCTAGGGACAGTGACAAACTACCCCTAAACTTTCCACTCATTCTAAAACTTTCCATACTAAAAAGCAAAACAAAAACAAACAAAATCCTTTAAAACTCTTATCTTTCAGCTGGAACAGAAGAGGGTAATGAGCAGGAAAGGGACTATCTCTACATTTTAATATTTTTTTAAAACAAGGATTCTATATAACATTTAGAATTAAAATATAATAGTATGTAAAATTAGAATACTTCCTAACACCATACACAAAGATAAAATCAAACTGGATTAAAGACCTAAATGTAAGGCCATCAAGTAGCTAGAACACTTGATGACATAAATCAAAGCAAGATCCTCTATGACCCACCTCCTAGAGTAATGGAAATAAAAACAAAAATAAACAAGCAGGACCTGATTAAACTTAAAAGCTTTTCAACAGCAAAGGAAACTATAAGCAAGGTGAAAATATAACCCTCAGAATGGGAGAAAATAATAGCAAATGAAACAACTGACAAAGGATTAATTTCCAAAATAAACAACCAGCTCTACAAACAACAAATGCTGGAGAAGGTGTAGAGAAAAGGGAAAGCTCCTGCACTTTTGGTGGGAATGTAAACTGATACAGCCACTATGGAAAATGGTATGACAAGTCCTTAAAAAACTAGGAATAAAACCTCCATATGACCCAGCAATCCCACTCCTAGGCATATACCCAGAGGAAACGAAAACTGAAAGAGACACATGTATCCCATTGTTCACTGCAGCACTATTTACAATAGCTAGAGCATGGAAGCAAACTAGATGTCCATTGACAGATGAATGGATAAAGAAGTTGTGGTACAAACACACAATGGAATATTACTCAGCCATAAAAAGGAATGCATTTGAGTTAGTTCTAATGAGGTAGATAAACCCAGTGCCTATTATACATTATGAAGTAATTCAGAAAGAGAAAGGTAAATACTGTATACTAACACATACCTATGGAATCTAGAAAGATCGTACCAGTGAATTTATTCTGCAGTGGCAGCAATGGACTTCTCTCATGGCTCAGACGGTGAAGCGTCTGCCTACAATGCGAGAGACCTGGGTTCAATCCCTGGGTCAGGAAGGACACCTGGAGAAGGAAATGGCAACTGGCTCCAGTATTCTTGCCTGCAAAATCCCATGGGTAGAGGAACTTGGCAGGCTATAGCTCATGAGGCCGCCAAGAGTCGGACACAACTGAGCGACTTCACTTCACAATGGAGAAGAGACATAGAGAACAGTCTTATGGACACAGGTGATGCTTCCTAAGGCCCACTTGACTTCACATTCCAGGATGTCTGGCACTAGGTGAGTGATCACACCATCGTGATTATCTGGGTCCTGAAGATCTTTTTGTATAGTTCTTCTGTGTATTCTTGCCATCTCTTCTTAATATCTTCTGCTTCTGTTGGGTCCATACCATTTCTGTCCTTTACCAAGCCCAACTTTGCATGAAATGTTCCCTTGATATCTCTAATTTTCTTGGAGAGATCTGTCTTTCCCATTCTATTGTTTTCCTCTATTTCTTTGCACTGATCACTGAGGAAGGCTTTCTTATCTCTCTTTGCTATTCTTTGGAATTCTGCATTCAAATAGGTATATCTTTCCTTTTCTCCTTTGCTTTTTGCTTCTCTTCTTTTCACAGCTATTTGTAAGACCTCCTCAGACAGCCAAGAGAACACTTTAACCCATGAGATCTTTATTTTATATTCATCACTAAAGCTTTCTGATTTTCATTTTAAGAGTTCCTTTTATACTTCCCTAAATATGGTGCTCAATATACAATATTATGTAAGTACCTATTAACTGGAAACAACTTTTAACACAATGAAGAAAGAGATAATCTACTAAATAGCTTTCACAGGTTACCTGTGCAAATCCATAAGAATATTTTACCTGTCTTCTTAACAGCTAGTACATGGGATTTTACCCAATATAGAATAAGAATACCAAAAGGTAAAATAGAGAGCTTTTTAAAGGTAATATTTTTCTAAAAGACTGTATAGCTTTCTTAGATAAAACTCTTAACATCTTCCCCATCTGGATAGCCAGTTAGTCCATGCTGGGGTTCACAGCACACTTTATTTAGAGACAATGGAACAGAGTCTGAAATAATGCAGACAGATGTTCAAATCCTGAGATATTTTATGAATAATTCACTCTACAAGGGAAAACAGGTTTTCTGTAGCTAAAACATTCTGAGCATTTCCCCATATACATAAAAGTTGCACAAGGCCCTTTACCAGCTCTTGACTTTGGGATATCTTACTAAATTTTTGCTAACTCCAAAGGTACCTACAGACTGCCCAGATAGTTTCACTTTCAGTTTTACATGTAAGACATGGGGACAGTTCTTTCCTTAAGAAGAGTTTTGTAAAACTGTAATTTTTTCTAGTGATAGACAATTTTTAAAAATTGTTTTCTGAATAGCATATGAAGATTTTAAGATCTGCACTACTTATGAAATTATTAAAAATGATTCTGTAAGTTTGATAAAAGGACTAGTGGAATTAGAGAGATGGAATGTTTTGTGCATCACTATTCCACCATGTGGAAGGGTGCTCACTACATAGATACAAGACAGATGCACGTTAAGAGCTTTTAACTCAGCGTGTCTTCTCAAAGGGAGCTTTGTTTTACTGAAGAGCAGTAATTCTCCAAATCTGTGTAACTGCTTTCCAAAATGATCAGGTGTTTCCTGTATATTCTGGAAGCCCGGTCATTGGGACACTGGTTTACTCAAAATGCAGCTGGACTCTGACCTCACGCAAGTAAAAGCAACGTATAACCTAACAACTATTTACTCAGATCTGTTCATCTATTTCGTGCCACGTGTGTGCTGGGGTCAAGGATACAAAGGTGCTTATAATCTCCTACACCATTTGTTCTTTTATTTCACCTACTACATGTCTTTTAGTGGGAATGGTAAGAAGAAGGATAACAAAACTCTGGTAGAAGAGTGAGTTAGTGCTGTGCAACAGAATAAGGTGTGCCTTGTACTGCTTGGTATACAGTCAGCACAACACATGTCAGCCATTACTTTTATAATGCAACAAACAGCAAATGCCAGCAACATGCTGCAGGAGGGAATGGTGACACAGTAGCCGCAAATCCACTTCCTTGACTTCCCTGGTGGCTCAGAGGGTAAAGCGTCTGTCTACAATGCGGGAGACTCGGGTTCGATCCCTGGGTTGGGAAGATCCGCTGGAGAAGGAAATGGCAACCCACTCCAGTACTATTGCCTGGAAAATCCCATGGACAGAGGAGCCTGGTAGGCTACAGTCCATTGGGTCGCAAAGAGTCAGACATGACTGAGTGATTTCATTCATTCATTCAGTCTTTCAGTAAATATTTACGATGTCCCTGCCATACGATAGGCACTCTTCCAGGCATGGGGAACAAAGCAATGTAACAAAGTTAAGTGTTTCTCATGTGGAGAAAAAGGAACCCTCCCACACCGCTGGTGGGTATATAAACTGGTACAGCCACTATGGAGAACAAGTATGGAGGATCCTTAAAGAACTAAAACTAGAGCCACCACATGATCTGGCAATTCCACTCCAGGGCAAATACTGGATAAAACCACAATTCAAAGAAATAAATGCACCCCTATGTTCAAAGCACCACTATTTACAATAGCCCAGACATGGCAACAACGTAATGTCCACCCACAGATAAACAGCTAAACAAGATGTGGCACATATATACAATGGACTATCACTTGGCCACAGAAAAGAATGAAATATGCCACTTGAAGTGACACAGACGGGCCCACAGATCATCATACTAGCTGAAGTAAGTCTGACAAATGTCTGAAAAACAAATGTCTTATGATATCACTTATATGCAGAGGTTCACAGACACAGAAAACAAAGTTATTGTGGGTAGGGAGAGGTAACTAGAGGAGTTTGGGAATAACAGATACACCCTACTATTTATAAAAGAGATAAACAAGGACCTGCTATACAGTACAGGGAACTATATCAGTTCAGTTCAGTTGCTCAGTCGTGTCCAACTCTTTGCAACCCCATGAATCGCAACATGCCAGGCCTCCCTGTTCATCACCATCTCCTGGAGTTCACCCAGGCTCACGTCCATCGAGGCCGTGATGCCATCCAGCCACCTCATCCTTGGTCATCCCCTTCTCCTCCTGCCCCCAATCCCTCCCAGCATCAGAGTTTTTTCCAATGAGTCAACTCTTCTCATGAGGTGGCCAAAGTACTAGAGTTTCAGCTTTAGCATCATTCCCTCCAAAGAAATCCCAGGGTTGATCTCCTTCAGTATTTTATAATAACTGATAATAGAAAACAATCTGAAAAAAAAATACATATGTGTGTTATTTAACTGAATCTCTTGCCTATATACCAGAAACTAATATAATATCCTGGTATGTGAAGTCAAGTAGGCCTTAGGAAGCATCACTACAAACAAAGCTAGTAAAGATGGTAGAATTCCAGTTGAGCTATTTCAAATCCTGAAAGATGATGCTGTGAAAGTGGTGCACTCAATATGCCAGAAAATTTGGAAAACTCAGCAGTGGCCACAGGACTGGAAAAGGTCAGTTTTCAATCCAATCCCAAAGAAAGGCAATGCCAAAGAATGTTCAAATTACCACACAATTGCACTCATCTCACATGCTAGCAAAACAGTGCTCAAAATTCTCCAAGTCAGGCTTCAACAGCACGTGGACCATGAACTTCCAGATGTTCAAGATGGATTTAGAAAAGGCAGAGGAATCAGAGATATAACTGCCAACATCCTTTGGATCATGGAAAAAGCAAGAGAATTCCAGAAAAATATCTACTTCTGCTTTCCTGACTGTGCCAAAGCCATTGACTGTGTGGATCATAATAAACTGTGGAAAATTCTGAAAGAGATGGGACTGCCAGACCATTGACTTCCCTCTTGAGAAATCTGTATGCAGGTCAGGAAGCAACAGTTAGAACTGGACATGGAACAACAGATTGGTCCAAATAGGAAAAGGAGTATGTCAAGGCTGTATACTGTCACCCTGCTTATTTAACTTATATGCAGGGTACATCATGAGAAATGCTGGGCTGGAAGAAGCACAAGCTGGAATCAAGATTGGCGGGAGAAATAGAAATAATCTCAGATATGCAGATGACACCACTCTTATTGCAGAAAGCGAAGAACTAAAGAGCCTCTTGATGAAAGTAAAAGAGGAGAGTGAAAAAGTTGGCTTAAAACAAAACATTCAAAAAAACAAAGATCATGGCATCTGGTCCCATCATTTCATGGCAAATAGATGGGGAAACAATAGAAACAGTGAAAGACTTTATTTTGGGGCTCCAAAATCACTGCAGATGGTGACTGCAGCTGTGAAATATAGAGACGCTTGCTCCTTGGAAGAAAAGCTATGACCAACCTAGACAACATATTGAAAATTAGAGACATTACTTTGCCAACAAAGGTCCATCTAGTCAAAGCTATGATTTTTCCAGTAGTCATGTATGGATGTGAGAGTTGGACTATAAAGAAAGCTGAGTGCTGACAAATTGATGGTTTTGAACTGTGGTGTTGGAAAAGATTCTTGAAGTCCCTTGGACTGGAAGGAGATCCAACCAGTGGATCCTAAAGGCAATCAGTCCTGAATATTCATTGGAAGGACTGCTGCTGAACCTGAAGCTCCAGTCCTCTGGCCACCTGATGCGAGGAACTGATACAATGGAAGAGACCCTGTGCTGGGAAAGATTGAAGGAGCGAGGAGAAATAGATGACAGGGGATGAGATTGTTGGATGGCATCACCGACTTAATGGACATGAGTTTGAGTAAGCTCTGGGAGTTGGGGGATAGGGAAGCCTGGGGTGCTGCAGTCCATAGGATCGTAAAGAGTCGAATGTGACTGAGTAACTGAACTGAACTGAATTGATAATATGATTTATAGCATTATTTGCTTAAAATGAAGACTAGCCAGCTTTAGTTCAGGTTAGGCAGGATGAACACAGGTGCTAAATTTAAAGAGGCATTTCAACTAGTTTACCCTTGGAGGTAGGTTTCACCAGCCCCTAGGTAGAGAGGGTCAACAATTGTAACACGTGTCCATAGTCCCAGCAATGATGCTAGAAATGCTCTAGCTAAGGAAATTTCTTTCAACCTACAATCCAACTGAGTGTTTTCCTCTCCTAGTTTCCAGGTCTTATCCTCTCATAATTCAAAGGCTCCAGAAATCCTACTTCCTCTAATCTTCAACTAGAGAGTTTATCACCTGCCTCTTTGGGGAAAAAAAATCCACCATTCACTTAAATCCAATTTTTCATCAAGATAATAAGGCTACTATGTATCATAAAAGATACTGCAGCCCTATAAAATTATTTCCTTTGGAGAATCTATAAATAGTAACTAATTTTAAATTACAGGGCTTTAGGGAGCTTCCCCAGTGGCCCAGTGGTTAAGACTCTATGCTTCCACTGCCAGGGGCAGAGGTCCAATCCCAGGTTGGGGAACTAAGATCCTCAATACTGCCCAGTGTGGCAAAAAAAAAAAAAAAAGAAAAAACAAAATCCAAAAAACTACAGTGCTTTAGAACTCGGAAAGTACTTGACAGAAAACGAAATGAGGAACTGGACTAATAGATAAAAAAGCAAGTGTCATGTAAATCAGTGGGAAAATATGAGACATGCATAATTCTTCCTGTATCATTGATGTCCACATGCAACCAGTAAATGACAGGAACTTTTAAACTTGTTCTGAATAGCAATCACCACTAACTCAACCAAATGGAAACATGGCATGATTATTTCCATTTTAACCACTGAAACACCTATTTCCTAACGATAAAAGTTTTCCAATTCACAAACTTATCTTGCATGAAAAATCCTCTGAAAATGCTCATTAATGCCTATACAAATCACTGCATGTGTCCCCGTGTTTTTTCCTCTAGATAGTGAACAAATTGGGGATAGTAATAAAAGTGGAGAGGAACTAAAAAGCCTCTTGATGAAAGTGAAAGAGGAGAGCGAAAAGATTGGCTTAAAGCTCAACATTCAGTAAAAAAGATTATGGCATCTGGTTCTATCACTTAGTTGGTGATGGATAGGGAGGCCTGGCACGCTGAGATTTATGGGGTCGCAAAGAGTTGGATATGACTGAGTGACTGACCGAACTGAATATTTTTTTAATCATAGTCTCCTGGGTAGATAATCTATAATATGAAAATGTTCTGCTTTAAAATTATTATGTCTCAGGATCAGATTTTCTGAATATTAGCTGTGTGCCCCTGAGCGAGTTATTAAACCTCACTGAAGTTTTAGTTTTGGTGATGGATAGGGAGGCCTGGCATGCTGAGATTTATGGGGTCGCAAAGAGTTGGATATGACTGAGTGACTGACCGAACTGAATATTTTTTTAATCATAGTCTCCTGGGTAGATAATCTATAATATGAAAATGTTCTGCTTTAAAATTATTATGTCTCAGGATCAGATTTTCTGAATATTAGCTGTGTGCCCCTGAGCGAGTTATTAAACCTCACTGAAGTTTTAGTTTCCTCAGGTGTAATAAGAGATAATATCTTATAGGATTTGCATGTCTGCTAAGTCACTTCAGTAGTGTCCGACCCTGTGTGACCCCATGGAATGTAGCCTGCCCGGCTCCTCTGTCTACGGGGATTCTCCAGGCAAGAATACTGGAGTGGGTTGCCATGCCCTCCTTCTAGGGGTTCTTCTTAACCCAGGGATCAAACCCAGGTCTCCTGCATTACAGGCAGATTCTTTACTGCCTGAGCCACTAGGGAAGCCCAAAATACTGGAGTAGGTAGCCTATTCCTTCTCCAGGGGATCTTCCCAACACAGGAATCGAACCGAGGATCTGCTACATAGGATAATAGGGACTAAATAACTCTTATGAGAGTTCCTAGTATGTCAGAAATATCAGCTGTTACTATTAAATATGGAATCTATGCTATATGATATTACCATCATTTCTTATCCTTGATATCATCTGATCAATAAAGTTTTGGTGAAATGGGGAAAAAAAAATTGGATTGATGGGGAGAATCAGAGAGTTGAAGGAAAGAGATACTAATATACCAACATATGTTAGTGGCGTGAAATTATCTGTAAAGCTTCTGCTTAGTTTTGTTAGGTAGGTAGAATAGGGAAAAGGAGTCCAAAATGGTGGTGGCTGAAAGACAAATAAGGGAAAAGCCCGCGAAAATAGAACAAAGGTCCGAGGACCGGAGTGAGGACCTCAGGTAAAACAAACAACACTCCTGGATGGCCAATTTCCATAGGACAGGCCCAGGGAGAGGAGAAAAAAACATATAAAAAGAGGAGCCAATATTGGGCTGGGGGCCTCTCTTCTTTTCACATCTTTTGGGTGGTCATTCCCTCATGCCTCAAGAATGTAT
>SJYC01008002.1:0-11512 GCA_006408675.1 Madoqua kirkii
ATCTCCTGTTTGACCACTTTCAATTTGCCTTGATTCATGGACCTGACATTCCAGGTTCCTATGCAATATTGCTCTTTACAGCATTGGACCTTGCTTCTATCACCAGTCACATCCACAACTGGGTATTGTTTTTGCTTTGGCTCCATCCCTTCATTCTTTCTGGAGTTATTTCTCCTATGATCTGCAGCAGCATATTGGGCACCTACCAATCCAGGGAGTTCCCTTTTCAGTATCCTATCATTTTGCCTTTTCATACTGTTCATGGGCTTTTCAAAGCAAGAACACTGAAGTGGTTTGCCATTCCCTTCTCCAGTGGACCACATTCTGTCAAACCTCTTCACCATGACCCTCCCGTCTTGGGTGGCCCCACACAGCATGGCTTAGTTTCATTGAGTTAGACAAGGCTGTGGTCCGTGTGATCAGATTGGCTAGTTTTCTGTGATTATGGTGGGCTATTAAAGGAAAAGTGAAGTTGCTCAGTTGTGTCTGACTCTGTGACCCCATGGACTGCAGCCTCCCAGGCTCCTCTGTCCATGGGATTTTCCAGGTAAGAGTACTAGAGTGGGTTACCATTTCCTTCTCCGGGGGATCTTCCCGACTCAGGGATCGAACCCAAGTCTCCCAGATTGCAGGCAGAAACTTTACCCCCTAAGCCACCAGGGAAGCCCTAAGGGCTATTGCAGAGATACAAAGCCTGAGTGGAGGAGATAGGGCCCAAGCTTCTCAGCACTTGGATTTTTACCTGTAGTCCTCAGCACTCACAGACTCAGTCTTGTAAGTTCCAGAGGCTAAAGCTTGGTAAAACTTTGGTTAAAACCTTGAGGCAAAGCTTAGAGGCTTAAGGAATAGGCCAAGGTATTCTTAAAGAGATCAGTCCTGGGTGTTCACTGGAAGGAGTGATGCTAAAGCTGAAATTCCAATACTTTGGCCACCTCATTTGAAGAGTTGACTCATTGGCAAAGACTCTGATGTTGGGGGGGTGGGGGCAGGAGGAGAAGGGGATGACAGAGGATGAGATGGCTGGATGGCATCACTGACTCGATGGATATGAGTTTGGGTGAACTCCAGGAGTTGGTGATGAACAGAGAGGCCTGGCATGCTGCAATTTGTGGGGTCGCAAAGAGTCAGACACAACTGAGCAACTGAACTGAAGTGATAGGCCATTCCTTCTAAACCTCCAATACACCCTAGCCTGGTACTTCTTGGGTATGCAAACCAATCATACCACAGCTGAATTCTAAAAGGTCTAAAAATTTCTCTAGACAGTCTTTCCTTTGCAAAAAGCCAGGACTACTACTACTACAGCTGCTGCTGCTGCTAAGTCACTTCAGTCGTGTCCGACTCTGTACGACCCCATAGATGGCAGCCTACTAGACTCCTCTGTACCTGGGATTCTCCAGGCAAGAATACTGGAATAGATTGACATTTCCTTCTCCAATGCATGAAAGTGAAAAGTGAAAGTGAAGTTGCTCAGTCATGCCTGACTCTTAGCAACCCTACGGATTGCAGCCCAACAGGCTCCTCCGCCCATGAGATTTTCCAGGCAAGAGTACTGGAGTGGGTTGCCATTGCCTTCTCCACTACTACGGCTACAATTGTTATTAGCTACTCTATGAAACACTAATCTCAATGGCCACTCACCCATGTGGTTGGTGTAAACCCCTGCTGGTCTTTATACTATATTTTATACCTCTGTTTATCCTTATACTATTTAAGTAGTGTTCCTTTTTCTTCAGAGTAGTTAAATCAGCTTGTAATTTTACATTTATGGTTCATTTTCTTTCTTGCTATACTGTAACTTTGAAGTTAGGTGTTGTCTTGGTTCTTTCTATAGCCTCTAGCAGATTTAAAAAACCTTGATAGGACTTCCCTGGTGGTCCAGTGGTTAAGAATAAGCCTGGAAATGTGGGGACACCGGTTTGATACCTGGTCCGGGGAGATTCCACATGCCTTGGGGCAACTGGGCCCGGGCACCACAACTACTGAGCCTATGTGCCACAACTACTGAAGCTCTCCTGTGAGAGAATGTGCTTCACAAGAGAAGCCACAGCAGTCAGAAGCCTGTGCACCGCAACTGGAGAAAACCTGCTCAGCAACAAAGATCCAGCACGGGCAAAAGGAAAAAGAAAAAAAGTTACCTCTCAGAAATTACAGGCACTCTGGAATGGTGTTAGCAACACCCTGTGAATATACTTTAAAGCTCTTCCAAATATCTATTAAAACTTCTAATAAATGGAATTTGATATTTTATACAGTGAGATAAAGGTGATGTTAATTATTTCATACTTGAAGGATTGTATAATGCTGGAGTTGGGAAGGGGTTACGTGTTGGGACTTGATATTCTGTCTAAAACCATCATACAAGTGGTAGCATAGATTCCTCCTAATAACTGTCCCATTGTCTTCATATTTTTGTAAGGGAAGAAATCATTAGCATCTACAAAATGTTTAATGGACATATTTTTTCCCCTTAAAGGATTTTCTTTCATTAATGATTAAAAAACAAACACATTCTGAACCGCCCAACTCACCCCCCATAAAGTTCAGATTGTCAAAGGTTGAAAACTAGCTTTCTTTGAACAAATCTAAACTAAAAATAAAGCATGTAAAAATAAATAGGTCTTGGGAGGGGGTTCAGGATTGGGAACTCACGTACACCAATGGTGGATTCATCTTGATGTATGGCAAAACCAACACAGTATTGTAAAGTAAGATAAAAAAAATAGGTCTTGCCACTTAAAATCAGTAGCCCAATTTGAAAAAAGAAAACAAACAAACAAACAAAAAAACCAGTAGCCCAATATTGAGAAAATAATCTCAACATTAAAACTTTAGTTTCAAAATGAACTACTTCTTTCAAAAACTAATTTTATTTATTGACTTTTGGCTGTGCTGGGTCTTCGTTACTGCGAGAGCAACCAAGATATATACAATATATATCAATAAAATCATCACCATAATCAAGATAGTGAATGTATCCATCACCCACAAAAGTAATATTGTCATCTCTGTTACTCCTGATATTGGTAGTTTATGTATTTTTATATTCTTGATTAGCTAGAGGTTTCTCGGTTTTATTGGTTTTTCTCAATGTATTATATTTCATTGATCTTTACTTTTGTTTTGTAGCTTACCGATTTCTGTTCTGACCTTTATTATTCTTTTCCTCCTACTTACTTTGGTTTTAAATTGCTCTTTTACTTATTTCTACAGTAAGAGTTTCTTTTCCTTTTTGGAAATAAAGGCCACCAGTGAGGTAATTTTGCTCTAAATCTGCTTTAGCAGCATTCTACAAGCTTTGATATATTGTCTTCATTTTCAAACTATTCAAAATAGTTTCTATTTTCCTTTCAGATTTATTCTTTGACCAGTATCTCATTTAGTAGTGTGATAATTGATTTCCAACTATTTATGGATTCAGCAGAACACGGGGCTCCTCTTGCTGTCTCTTATACACATCTCTAAATCTGCTTTAGCAGCATTCTACAAGCTTTGATATATTGTCTTCATTTTCAAACTATTCAAAATAGTTTCTATTTTCCTTTCAGATTTATTCTTTGACCAGTATCTCATTTAGTAGTGTGATAATTGATTTCCAACTATTTATGGATTTTCCAGAGACTTATGTTATTGATTTCTAATTCAATTCCATTGTCAATGGACAACACCCTTGGTATGACTGGAATCCATTTAAATTTATAGAGACTGTTTTCATGACCCAGTGTATAAATAGTCAATCTTGGCAAATTCTTGTGCTCACTTACAAAATATTCTGCTCATGTTAGGTGATTTCCGTAAACACCAATTTGATCAAGTTGGTTCAGAATATTTTTTTAAATCTTTCTATTCTTTCCAGTCTTCTGTTTGTTCTACAATTTATTGAGGGAGGCTATTTGATATATCTATATAATTAGATTTTTCTATTTCTCCTTGTAAATCTATCAATTTTTTGATTCATATATTTTGAGACTATCATTGGCTACATAAGTGTTTATTTTGGCTTCCTGATGAACTGATTCATTTATCATTATCATGTGAAACATATTCTTGGTAATAGTCTTTGCTTGGAAATCTATTTTGTCTGATATTATTACAATCACTCTAGTTTCTGTTTTCAATCTGTTAGCATAATCTTGGCACATCATTGTGTGTGTGTGTGGGGGGGTAAGAACATTTAACAGGAGATTTACCCTCTAGCAACTTTTAAAGTGTAAAATACAATATTTTAATTATAGGTATGATGTTGTAGAGCAGGTCTCTAGAACTTACCTTACACAACTGAGACTTTATGCCTGTTAATTAGCAACTCTCATTTCCATGATGGATGGATGGATGGCATCATTGACTCAATGGACATGAGTCTGAGCAAGCTCACGGAGATGGTGAAGGACAGGGAAGCCTGGCGTACTGCACTCCATGAGGTCACAAAGTGACTGAGCGACTGAACAGCAACATTTGCTCCGCCACCGAGGCCCTGGCAACCACCACTGTACTCTTTGCTTCAGTGATTCTGAATATTTTAGATACCTCATGTTAAGTGGAATCGTGCAGTTTCTGTCCTCTGGTGTTTGGTTAAGTTTACTTGGCATAATGTTCTCAAGGTTCATCCATTTTTTGCATGTGGCAGGGTTTCCTTCTTTCTAAAGGCTTAATAATATTCCACTGTAGGTGTATTACCACATTTTGTTCATCCATTCCCACATCTTAGCTATTGTGAATAACAATGCAAAAAACATGGAGGTGTAAGTATCTCTTTGAGATTCCAATTTCTCTTTGAGATCCAATATTTATTTGGGATAAATATACATAAGTGAGATTGCTAGACAATGGCTTCCCTGGTGGCTCAGTCAGTAAAGTCTGCCTGCAATGCAGACCTGGGTTGATCCCTCAGTTGGGAAGATACAACCCACTCCAGCATCCAGCTCCAAAGGAGCCTGGTGGGCTACAGTCCATCGGGTCACAAAGAGTCGGACACAACTGAGTGACTTCCATGGTAGTTCCATCTTTAATTGTTTTTGAGAAAGTTCCATCATACTTTCCATAGTGTTGCACCATTTTAAATTTCCACCAACAATGTGTAAAGGTTCTAATTTTTCCACATCCTTGCCAACACTTGTTAGGCAGAAATGTTTTTAGTTGGATGCAGTCGTATTTGTCTATTTTTGTTTTTCTTGACTGACCTTTGGTATTATAACCAAGAAATCATGGCTAAGACGACTGTCATAGAGGTTTCTTCCATGGTTTGTTACAGCAGTTTTACTTTAAGGTTTTATGTTTAAGCCTTTAATCCTTTTTGAGTTGATTTTTGTGTATAGTGTAAGGTAAGGTTCCAATTTCATTCTTTTGCATTTAGATATACAATTTTCCTAACACTATTTGTTGGAGAGACTTGTTTTCCCATTTCCAAAGGGAATCTGTCTCTGTATTGTTGTTGAATTAGTGTGTTTGTCAGGGGAAGGAGGGACTAGGTCTTTCTATCTGTTTAGCTTGGTGTATCTTTCAACATCCTTGTATTTTTCACCCTATTTGTCATTATACATGAAGTGTATTTTTGTAGGCAACATATGTAATCTTGCTTTCTAATCTAATTTGATCATTTCTGCATTTTAATTGAAGTAAACAGACCATTAACATTAATGATTATCAATATGATTAAATTTAATACTATTAATTTCTTTTTGACTCATCTGTTTTCCTTTTCCTCTTTTTCTGCCTTTTGAATTGACTATTTCTTTATAATTTCATCTTTGTTGACTTACTGACAAGTGTTTTATTTTAATAATTGTATTAGGGTTTATAGTATGTATTATTAAGTTACCACAGTCTGTCTTCAAGTAACATTATTCCACTTTACATATAGTATAAAGAACTTGCAATCATATTCTTCCATTTTTCCCCTCCAGGCTTTGAGCTATTGCTGTCATTATGTAATTTTAAAGATGTCTAAACTACAGATCACTGCTCTTGCTGTTCTTTTTAACAGTCCGTTATATTTTAAAGAGGCTAGTAAGTTTTTTTTACATCTGAAAATAACTTTTCATCCTTGCTTCTGAAAACTATTTTTGTCAAGATAGTTTTAGGTTGACAGTTTTTCTTTAGCACTGCTTTTCAGCAATTGTGATGTTTCATATTTATTGTTCCTAGGGTTCTAGTTTTCCTATTTGGAAACATTTCCACCATTACTTCAAGTGATTTTTCTGTCCCCTCCTTCCCTCCTCTGTGAACTCTGATTACATATATGTTAGGCTGCTTGAAGTTGTCCCAGAGTACATTGGTGTTCTGCTCGTTTTTTGAACCTCATTTCTGTGTTTCATTTTGGATAGTTCCTATTGCTATATTTTCAAGTTCACTAGTCTTTCCTTTTGCAATGTCTTCTCTCTCTACTCCCATTGAGTTTTTTTTTTTTTCTTTCTTACATACTGTAGTTCTTATCTCTACAAGTTCAATTTGGTTTTTTTTTTTTAATGTTAAACATCTTCACTAAGTTTTGGTATATGTGGCATATATAAAATAGCCATTGTGATGTTCTCTGATAATTCTAACCTCTATGTCAGTTCTAGGTTGACTGAATATTCTCTTCAGGAGATGATGTTCCTGCCTCTCTGCATGTCTAGTGATCTTTTGATTGAATGTTAAGAAACTGTAAAACTTACATTCTTGGGTGCTTGATATTTTTGTAAACCTATGCAGTTTCTTGAGCTTTGTTCCAAAATTGTAATAATTTTCTTAGAAAGGATTGATCCTCTTGGGTTTTCCTTTTTTAAGATTTGTTAGGTGGGACCAGAGTGCTCACTTTAGGACTAATTATTCCCCAGTATTGAACCCTTCTGCATATCCGTCAGTTCCCTATAAATCATGAGGTTTTCAAGTTAGGCTGGTGGGAACAGGCAGTGTTTCTAGCCTGTGTGAGCTTTGAGCACTGTACTTTTAATTTCAGGGGATGGTTCTTCCCCAGGCTTCAGGCAGTTTCTTCATATGCATAACTAGTCAGTATGCAGGTGATTCCTTGAGGGACCCTTTGTATATCTCCACAATTCTCTCCTGCAATTTTGTCCTTTCAGTACTCTGTCCTGCAGTCTCCAGTACCTTTGGCCTCTCCAGATCTCACTTCGGGCTTTTCAACTCGGTTAGTTGGATGGGCTTTGCCTGGGTTCCCCTTTCATGTATGTTTGCAAACTCTCTCAAGGCTGTAAACATGGATGAATTATAGGATTCACCTTGATTTTCCCCATGTCTTAGGGATTTCTTTTTTATGTTTAACATCATGAAAATCATTCTTTTGTATATTTTGTCATTCTTGGATAGTTTTAGGGTGTGCGTGTGTGCGTGTGTGTGTAGGGGAGGAGGAGCAATAAATCTGATCCATGTTACTTCATCTTGGCTAAAAGCAGAAATCTTGAATGATTCCATTTTGTCATTTTATTGGACAGTTTTTCTAATTTCTACATTTCCTTTGAACTTAACTATGTGTTAAGATCTAATAAAATAATTTATTAAGAAAAGTTACCCTGATTAAAATAGTCTCTGTTGGTCCATCAACAGGCAAACATGACAAAAACGTGGCTTATAATATACCAACTGTGTAGATCAGGTATTTTAGGTGGAGAATGACCTTCTAAGTAGCATACTATTAATACCATTAGTGATTCTGGAGACAATATGGGGAGAGGAGGGCAGAAACAATAAATGCACCTTAAATAGAAGAATTAATATGATTTCATAAAATATAAGTTATATAATTAGGTCAGTGATTTAACGTGTAATTTTATTTCATGATACATAAATACTAATCAAACACCCAGGAATCAGGCAGATGTCAGGCAGCTAGACAAATTCTCTAAGGAGGTTATGAGCAGGGACTTCCCCAGCAGTCCTGTGGTTATGACTCCAGGCTTCCAATGCAGGGAGCATGGGTTCGATTCCCAATCAGGAACTAAGATTCCACACTTGGCGCGTGGTGTGGCAAAAAAGAGGTTACAAGCAGAATTTCTAAGAAAACATAAACTGCTGTTTATGAGGGAAAAAAAAGCAGATTTCTAGACCAAACCACAGTGTAATTTAAGAGGACTGGGATGGGGTCTAGAAATCTGCAAATTATTAATCAGTGGCTTTGGTAAGAAATAACTATGAAAAAAAGCTTGCCTCTATTTCTTATCTGAACTGGATAAACGGATGATGGCTGGGACAGAATGAACATTGTTAGGAGAATTAAAGTAGAGGCAAGAACAAGCCAAGGTATTTTAGCCTAGCATGAGAGGTTCAGACTAGAAAAGGTCTTCCACATCAAACTAAAAAAAACCTAAGGTTTCAGAATAGAGAAATGATAGTATGAGAATGATTTTTAAGACTACTGATTTGATGGGATGAGTGAGCAAAGCTGGAAAGGGTCAGAACATTTAGACTGAGGTAATAAGGGTGAGAATCAGGGAGGAAGTACTGACAATAGTAACTAGAATGTCAGAGAACACTGGTAAAAACGGTCTAACTTCCTTTCACATATGTAAGGACAGGAAGTTAGTATTAAATAAGAGATTTAAAAATATTATAAACACAATAGTAAGCAAAATAACAATAATAAAAGATAGTAAGAACAAAATAATCTTCAACAGGTTTTTCAGATGTTTCCTTGCATGATTCTTGAAACTCCACTAAGAGCTCAGGAGCAGTTTGTATTGCCTGGAAGGGGTATTAAACAGCAGTGTTAGTTTTCTAAATTAAAACTAATGCATTGGTCATTATGAACAAAAAGCAGTTTACCTTCTCTAAAGAAGATGAAGCAATACTTGCTTTTTATTTATACTTCTTCATTTGCTATTTCAGCTAATTTCAATTTATTGTCAAAGATACAGAGATTGTAGTCAAGAAAGAGAGAAAAATGGACTTCTCTGGTAGTATAGTGGATAGGTATCCACTTGCCAGTGTAGGGGACACGGGTTCAATGCCTGGTCTAGGAAGATTCCATATACCAAGGAGCAACTAAGCCTGTATGCACAACTACTGACGCTGTGCCCTAGAGCCTGTGTTCCGCAACAAAAGAAGCCACCGCAACGAGAAACCCTCACACTGCAGTGAAGAGTCGCCTCCACTCACCACAACTAGGGAAAGCCCAAGAGCGCCAACAAAGACCCAGTGCGGCCAAAAATAAAGTGAATAAGTTAAATAAAAGAAAAAAAGAAAAATCTACTTCTCCAAAATTACAAATTGGATGTTTAGGTTACAAAATGTCAATGGTGTGATACAGGGATTAATTCTGGTAGGGAGTGGGTATGAGCAAAATAGGCAGACAAGGGGACTTTCTTAGTGGTCTAGTGGCTAAGACTCCACACTCCCTACGCAGGGGCCCTGGGTTCAATCCCTGGTCAGGAACTAGATCCTACAGGCTGCAACTTAAGAGTTTGCATGCCACAACTAAAGATCCTGCGTGTTGCGACTAAAACTCCACACGGGCAAACAAACACATAAGTAAATAAATATAAGAAAATAAAGAGAGAAAGAATACGACAAGTTTTCAAGAAAGATGTAAGATATCAGAAACTTAACAGATTTTCACAGTTCATAAAGATAGATAACTTGCTCAATGCTGTGAAAGCAAATCCAAAGGAAGATACAAGTTCTATATGTTCATTTATTTCTTACCTTCTTTTAATGGAGTTTTGGGAACAAAATTTTCTTTACTTTCATGAAGAAAAGCCTTTGAAGGATCAAAGTGTTTGATACCCAGAACTTTATTCAGTTCCTCCTGAAGTTTTGCTTCACTTTGTTTTCTTTTAGTAAGCTGAGCACGGAGTTTTAACACCTCCTATTGTTAAGAAAAAATAGTCAGTAAATAATTATTAAAGATCATGTTGGTGAAATGTGCTACCAATATTACTGACAATTTCACAGCTGCTCTTTTTTCAAACCTTAATGGCAAAAACCTACTGCATACAGGCTTTCAGACTATAAATTACAAAATGACAAAGAAGATAACAAGTCATTTAAATCTTCCTGTCCCTCTATAGGTACATAGTTGTATTTCTGATCAAAGTTCAACACCAAATTAAATGCTGAGATTCACTAATGGTGAGACAACATGAGAAGCTCTGCTGACTTGTTCCCTAGTGATATAAAAAATTACCCCCAAAAAGCAACTACTTAAAGCCTGTGTAAATGGCCTTAAGGTAAAATAGCAACTGAAGAAACAATTATTCAAGCAGATCCACAAAAGCGCTTTTTGTTTTTTAAAAAAGGCAATGTCCTGTTGTGTTTGAACTAATCCTGTTCCCTTTCACCCTAGTCCTTGCTTAGCAAAGCAGAGACTCCACACCAGACCTCTGCAGACTGGAACAGAGGGTTCCCTCCTCCCCTACCCCCACCTCCCAGCCAGAGGCTTCTCCTGTCAAGAGGAGCAGGATGTCAGCATCTCTCATCTTGCCCCCAGCTCTTCCTTGATCTGAACAACAACAAATGGGCTGAGGTGTGTGTGTGTGTGGCGGGGGGGTCTTTTCTTCCAAGAAAGCAAGGCCCTGGTCTTAGGTGCAGAATGCTGAAAATACCCAGACCCTGCTCACCCTTTACCTGGCTCAGGAGACAATGGTTCCAAGCCAACAGAGGCGAAGTGAGAGACCCTCAGACTGCTCATCTCCCTCTCCCCCAAGCCTACTAAACATCCAGCTACAGGGACAGAGGTGTCACTCAGAGGGAAGCTTGCCATCGTCCCCAAATCCAGATCTGAAGCCTTGTCTCAGACATTCTGCCCAGGAGGAGAAGACAGAGCTCCCAATTTATTCCCAGAGCAAGTGACTTCACTTACAACAGAGCTTAGGGCACTTCAAGCTGATGGGTGCCCTTAAGAACAGTAGAGGCTGTGTGGTGAACGGGAATGGGAAGTGATGAAAAGCTGGGCTAACCTGTAAGCTGCCTAGCTTGTAGAAGACAGGTGTGGAATAAGACAGGTGGGCGGAGCCCTCCTGGAGCCAGAACAAAGTCAATCACTGACCTAAAACACAGTTCCAACAAAGGAACCAGAGTTAGATTGGATTAATCTGTAGAGGAATTTATGACCTGGGACAATGCTGAAAATAACAGAGGGATAAGCCAGCAACTCTGCGTGAGCAGGGAGAGAGGGAAGCAGCCTTACCCAGACCATCGTCATCTCAGGGTGACTGTGTACACACCCCAAACTGAACCTCCCTCAGCAGCAACGTCAAAAGCACAAACTAGTGGGGGCGGGGAGGAGGAATAGACTTCACTAAACAAGAAAATAACAACATACCTGCAAGGGGATGGCAGTACCGAGAGGTGCTACAGTATATTATCTAAAACATCCATTTTCTAACAGAAAAATTACAAAGCACGCAAACAGGAAAGCATGATTTATATACTGAGGAAAAGCAGGCAACAACAACTGTCCAATATCAAATTTATCCAAAAAAGGGTTTAAAGCCATTATAAACATTTGAAGTAAAGGAACTTAAAAAAAAAAAAAAAAGGGAGTAGACTCAAATTCCTACAATCAGAAATGAAAGAGGGG